>SJOL01005877.1:270739-296680 GCA_004794785.1 Opisthorchis felineus | reverse complement strand
TGATGATGATGGTGATGATGATGATGCCGGATCCCAGTAAACAGTCGTTTCTGCGCTGTGCGGTTTTCTGGCTCAATAAAAAATCAATACACGTCGATGCGTTAAACAGTGTTTGTCATATCGGCACACGCCTCAACAGACTGCAGCTCAGACTGAGGAGGACGAGTTTTATCAAGATGTGTCACGACTACTTTGGTCGGCAAGAAGAAGGGATATGGTAATCCTGACGGGCGATAGGAATGCCCGAGTTGGACGACTAAGTCCGGGAGAACAGCGGACAGCGGATACGGAGCGGTATATGTGAGCGGCGTACAATGTGTCAAGACTTCTGGCGTCACTGATTCTTCGTCGTCTTACGGTGGCATGCGAAACCTTGACTCGTGAGAATCAAGCGGGATTTCGACCGGGTAGAGGCTGCGTTTACCACATCATCACACTCCGTCAGGTGTTAGAGCAACGCCGTATGTACAGACGACCCACAATCTTGGTATTCCTTGACTTCAAGGGTGGGTTCGATTCTTCCGATCGTTCAGTACTGTTAACTCCACTTAACACGGTGTGTCCCAGAAGTTTGTGAACATAATGCGGGCCCTACCTTGACGTACTTCTGGGCGTGTGTGTGGTGAGCTCTCCAAAATGTTCCCTAGAAAAATCAGTATACCAAAATAATGTCCACTCTCTCCAATTTTGTTCGATTTCGTCATTGATGAACTACTGAGGCGAACGCTGGGAGATCTTCATAACCTCGGCGTTCAAATTGCTATTAGTGAGAACCTTGTCGATCTGGTGTACGCAGACAACATCGCTCTCATCTTTGAAGACGAAGGCGCACCACAAGATCTGTTGAATAAACTGACCACCATCATACCATCTTTCGGCAAGCGCCTAGCACCTTCAAAGTGCAAAGTCATGCTTCAAAACCTGAAGTCTCTGACCATGTTTCTCACAATTCATAGAGAATCAATGGATGTTGTGGAGAATTTTAAATGCCTCGGTAGTTGTATCAGCTCTGACAGAAATGTGTCTGATGGAGTCAGTGCAAGAATCTCAAAGGCTCGAATCGCGTTTGCTAATTTGTGTCACTTGTGGTGTCTAAAAAGCATATCACTAGGTCTTAAGGGTCGTGTGTACCAGGCTACAGTAAGGGCCGTGTTGTTGTGTGCGTGCGAGACGTGGTCTCTGCGGACAGATGATGTGAGGCGTCTTCAGGTTTTTGACTACCGATGCCTCAGAAGCGTTGCTGGTTTTGGATAGCGCCAGCGGATTAGTAACGAGGTGATTTAAAAACGGGTATTTGGTTGTGCTGCAGGTACTTCAATCGCGGAAAACATCCAGCACATTAACTGCGGTGGCTCGGTCATATGCTACGCATGCCTAAACAGCGTCTACCGAGATGAGTGGTAGTCCTTGTGCCTCTTTCAGAATGGTAAAAACAGCGAGCTGGACAACGAATCATTTGGCAGAAGGAAAGAGATCACGAAGAGTTTGGGTGTTGTTGGTGTTGTACGCCTTCCAGGATGAGGCCTCGTGACCCCGCCTGCGCTTGGCTGGAGACATTCAAGAAATGGCGGCTGATCGAAGTCAGTAGCATTCGTGTTGTCAGTTTCTTTCCAGATTCTCTGATTGAGCGCTTGGAGGTGTGGGCACCTCAGAATGCTTGATACAGGCCAGCACTAGGTCCCCCCTCACCCGCTCTTTTTCTCTTCTTTTCACTCTAGGGCTTTAAATATAATTAGACGAACCTTATGGTTGTACGACAGTGAAGCATCAGTGTCAACACTGATGTTGCTGTCTCTGATGGTGATGATGATGATGATGATGTCTTTCTTCAAAATAACGCTCTCTAGTAAATTATGGCTGCGTGGCAGCGAAGCATCAGTTTTCAATGTTAGTCATCATCGTCAATAGCATAATGTCAGCGCTCAACACTGATGCTTCGCTGCCGACATCACAACACTATTGCTGTGATGTGGACAATGATGGTCAAGTCTCTCCCAAGACTGGTCAATTCAAGTGGTCTATCTAGAGAAATAGAAGAGTGTGCTTCCAGGCACCGACAGTAAATGCGCAACGACCTGAGAAATGTGAGATTTGAATGGGACTAAAGACCAAAATTAGATGCCCGGGTAGTCTTGTGGGACAATGCACTTCGTTTAAACCGGTATAAATATCGTCATGTTTGTGATAACCAGTTAGAATTTGTTGACTTTTCCTGCATCTCCAAGTTTCGTTTTAGTCGACGTAGCATTACGAGTTGCATCCTACAATAACAGTGTTCTGTAAGGCCATTGATGAGTACTGGGTTGTTCGGAATGCCATATTTCCTTTGGGGTGTGAGTGTCTGGACTGTATTGTGTAGTAGTGCTGCGTGGTAGACAACTCTCGCTATCGTCCGGGGAAGCACAAGCGCAGAAACACTTATTTGGGTTGCGGAATAGTCTGTTAGTTTTCATTGTCCCACAAATTTATTCTATGTAGGCATTGTGTTATAGATGATTCTCCGCATTATCAGACTACTATTGCAACGGGTAGTCAGGTGGATCTGGTCTTCAGGACAAAGCTTTTAGCAATGTCTGAATTCAATGAAAACTGTCGCTTGCAAGCGTTCTACAATTGAGCAAGCAGGCGGAGCTCATCAGCCATTCAAACTGTGCTTTCTTGTTTTGGCAAGGGACAGATATTTGGCAGTCAGTTAGCTGAGCTGGTTGTTGTGATAGATGATAGGATCAAACAAGTTTCAAACTAAAGTTGGTCTTTTTTGAGGCTGACTCTCAACCGAGGGATAGTTATATCAAGTTCACGCTCACTCTTCAGAGTATTGCGACACGAGGTTGAATTTACCTGAATTGGCAATAGAAGCCGTTGGCGTACGGGTAGGCACTATCGCAGCGAATATCAAAATGCGGGTACCAAGAACACGCTAATATCTCCTGTTAATTATACGAGGTAAAAGGACAGAGGACGTACTATTCGTCTAGATCCTGCTCATACGGTTCATCCGTCAGCTCTGGCTCCGTGTAGAAGCGGTGGAGATCACCTTCGTCCACGTTCTCCATCAACACCGAGAGCGCTCCACCACCACCATCATCATCATACAGACTAGCCTCATCCGCATTTGGATCGTACCAAATTGGCTCATCATCCCATTCATAGACCCCGGAGGACTGTCTACGTCGAAGTAGATAGCGATCGCGCACAGGACCAGGCCACGGACGGCTGTTGTACCCCATTGGATCGGAATCGAACTCACTACCGAAAACACCATGGTCTTGATCATCACGTGAGAAGAACTCAGAGTCGTCTGTGCTATAGTAGGCAGTAGGCTGAGCGGGTACTGTAAGAGAAAGATGACAACGGGAACAGCCTGAACTAATCAGACAGGAAACTTGTATCAAGTACAGGCTATCAGGATCAGCTCTGTCGCAGAATGCCTGATACTTATTTTTATGATCAGATTCAAACAAAAGTACAACGGACCTAACCAGTGGATTCTGCGGTTGTACATTGCAAAGCTGAGAAAATGAGAACTAAACGATAGACGAGATACTGTTTACCTAGTACTAAGGTGAAGAATCCTATTGCGAACGTTCCGTCAATCAGAATCAATTAGGGAATCTGGGGTCACATTGAACACCAACTTTGTCATAGAAAACCAAAACAAAACGCGCTTAACCGATGATAAAAGTGAGGACAATAAATTTACGAGTGAAATGGACATGAGCAAAAAACAGCTAACTGGTAAACATTAGAGGATTGCCATAAACACCCATAGTTGGATTAAACTTGAGTCCTGGGTGGTGGAGTCGCGGGATTTGTAGAATGTACGCTCACATCACTGGAGCACTGGTGGAGTATTGATAACACACTCGCCTAGCATGTCAGATGTCCGGAGTTCAAAACCCGGCAAGGCCAAGGATATGCATTACTGACGAGCTCTAATAAAAGCGAAACTCGAGTCCGGTGCTTCCCCCCTTTGGTGTGGACCCACTAGAATGATTGCGCCAGGCCGAGAGAACGACTTTTCAAACGAGTGTGATGTGCATTTAACGTGAGTCGTTTAAAAATTGAGCATCTTTTTGGTTTCTTCGATCCTAAAATTAATGTTATAATCCCCGGTCTAACTATATCTTTTTTGCTCGTGCTCGTGGATCACCTCCGCTCCTCTTTATGTAAGAGTTTTCAATTCCATACCCAAAAAACTGGCCGATTTGATGCTGTTCTCCCAGGATTCACAACAGGCCGGTTACTCCCAAACTCACGATAGTTTGTGAAGTTGTTGTGGTGTCTATGCAGTCAGTGGAACAATGGGGCGGAGTCAGACAATATTGGTCAGGTCCGGAGCAGTTCGTTGACGAAAACAATTTATGAGCTATTTTTGGCACGAAATTCTGACTTGCATGGTGTCGTGTTTAGAGGGTGGGTGCAAGAGCTATTTACGATCAAACTAGTGACAACAGCGTGCGAACATGAACAGTTAACCCTAACAGACACTGATTCATAAGGTCAATCTGCATTAGGCTCAAAGGCATCAGGATTCCTGCATGTTGCACCATATTATACCTGCGTTGAATGTACGAGTGTGCTAAGTGCTAAGTCCAGGTTTTAGTGATACAGCTAACCTCATCCTCGGGGAGAGGCGCATCTGAAGAGAGTACATAAAAACACTTTCCTCAAACTAACGGTCTCTTGAAGAAAGTTGCCATAAGTCTATTCGAAAACGACATCTGAGTGATGGGAAAATGCACAGAGAAAATACGTGAGTCTAAGCACTCAGGAGAGCCCATCCGAAATTCACTGAATCTCCTGTTTATAATACTCTTCAACTGAATGTGCTTCATAAACGCTGTTGCATATTTCTATCGGAATGACAATCAAGATAACGAAGCAGTCTTTCGATAGAACACCACTCATAAAGCTGATGGAGGCCTTTCGGCATCCCATTATCGGTTTCATACTATTCGGAGGTTAGTAGGCAAAACCTCATGTTTGAAATTCTGTTCGCTTCATACAAGTGGCGTTGAATCAACCTGTCAAAAGAGACCCACCCTAAAAGTGTATTAACTGTTCCAGTAGGGTGAGTAAAAGCGATCACTGTAAAGGGGTATAACCGTGAAAAGTTTTCAAACAGTGCGTTTTAGTCAGGTTACGGAGAGATTTCGCGTTTTGTATCATGATGACCGGAAAGAATACGATTTTTTCTTGTTCCAACGCATATTTTATCGACCTCATTATTTGCTACATCATGCCAGGCATTAAGCATCACAGAGTGGAGAAACTAGTCGGAGAAGCAACAGATAACAATCAGTTTCGGACGGACGGTTGGACAAATGCGATGGAGATGTTTGTTGCCTGTCTGGTTTTTTCTACCTCCGAGCAGGTCGGACCATTACTTTGGAGATCAGTGGCCAGTCTGGATGGCATTCACTTAGTAGACAAGTTTGCTGACCAGAAATGCAGATAGATCAAGTGCACACCGACGTGTGCAGATACATACTGAGACGACCGTGCAAAACACTTGAGACATGCCCGCAGGTTGTCAAACCTAACAACCTAACAGTTAACCAGGTCCCGATAGTTAGACTCAGATCTCAGCTCAAGAAAGTCGAACCGATCTATACTACCCAACATATGAAAGGTCATGGTTGAGTTTCACCCACGGACTACCCGGTCAGTAGCTTCATGCTTTAACCCTTGAGCCATCTTCAGCCTACGCAGGTTGGGACAGAACTGTGGAATGGAAACCGAGGCAGTAGACTTCACCGTCTCTCTCTGTGTCATCTATGTGATGAAACGTTATTCGTCGACCGAGTCACAGTCAAACAAAATGCTTCATCTTCTTCCACGGTTGACTACACAACTTGAGGGGGGTCAGTCTTCCATTTTTTGAGTTGTTGCGGAGTCCTAGACGATTACGGTATCCTATTGCAACGTATGTCCATACTTTTATGGGACAACAGCGGGAACGGGAAACGGCCTCCTGTTCCAACTGAAAGTTTAAAAATATTCTAATAGCCTGTATTGGTAAGATAGCCCAAAAATAGTCTTCATCAAAAAAGGAGAATAGGATAGAATACACCGGACGGCAAACCTTCCGAGCTAGTATCCTACACACCTCGTTTAAGTCTGACCACATCATTAGCATAATAAAAGAGGTCAATTTTACCGTTGTTGGAAGGGCAGTAAACATCATCTGACCAATCGAAGACAAAACCGTTTCCAGGATAACCGACGTTTAGAGCAGCGCGGCAAAACTGTTAAATTAACCAACACACATTCCGGTGTGGTTTTGTTGGTTGGGATAGTTTGAAAAGCGTTCATCCATCGCACTCGAACAAACCAACAATCGTCATGTGTTGTGCACTTACAATTTCGTCGTTTGGCACGCGGGGCTGGAGACTCCCACTGTAGTGCTGAATTGTGACCAGCATACGCACCCATCGCATTAAACGTGGGTAGCTGCCGTCCAGTTCCAGCTATCCGCTGTGTACCGGTACCATCCAGTTGACAACCTGTGGAAGACCCTGTCCTAACAAAGCCATTCGCGTATGCTGGTGAATGAGAGGTATTGTGGTTTGGCACATTCGAAGAAGCACCAATCAAACCACGAGGAATCACTGTGAAAACGGTAACAAATAGGACAGTTCTAACATGAGGCGCGAGAAACATACTATGGACGATACGGAATGAAAACAAGGTTGTCCAAAATGACTGGCTAAACCATCCCTATTTGGGTCCTCGTTCAGTGGAACCAAGAGAAGGGGAAAAAGTTCTACACATTTGTTACAAAAATCTTCAAATCTGATCCCGGAGATAGAGCGAAAACGATCAAAATCGAGGCTGGGGAGGGGAGAATGTAACAAGCTCATGTTACGATAAAATGCTTGGTGTCTGTCGCTGTTGTGTGAAGGCTTAAACACCAACAGGATAATCTAGTCTAGAAAGAGGATTAGTGGAACCGGAAAATGTCTCCGCTCAAAGTCCCGTTGATAAGCGAGGTCAATTTTTACAGAAAGCTACGAATGGCGAATAGGAATTAGTAGCAATCGGTTGGCGTATACAGCACCATAAATTATTTGTAATGAGAGCCAGCCAGGATGAATCAAAGTGACCGTTGGATTCCACCCTCCAAAGCGAAGCTGATCTATGCTGCGAATTCATGAAGGGCAGTTCATTATGCTCGGCTGAAGAATGTAATGTAACGGAATTAGGGCGGAGTCATTGTTGTTTGACCTTGAGTGGAATTACATCAGCGCAGTTGAGCGGATACGCTTTCTCTACGCGAACTGTTTCACCATTACTGGCAGAGGAGATGAACTGAGATGAAAACACTATTTTTGAGCTACGAAGGAAGATGGACACAGGCATATTTAATATGAACATTTGCAGGCTATGGCGCCTATTAACTATTAACTATTAACCATTAACTCACGTCACGTGACTTTGAGTCCACCGAATTTTCGAGTGACAGTTTCCCATAATGGAAGTGCCTTACGCGAAGCTCGGTACAAATACGTCCATAAGAGGTCTACCAAATCGGACACACACAGACATGCCGCAAGGCAAGACAACTGCACTGTGGATCAGTCACCATAAGTTCAAAGCTACGCTGTTCAAACACTGACCCGAAAGTTACAGATTCGGGGGGGGGGGGGGGAGAGGGCACTGCTGTTTAGTGGAACAACGGCTCTCGGCCTTTTAGCATGATCTACCCTTACTTTGTGAAACGGAACTCAAACTCTCACAGTCCGGTTTCCAGTTGACCAGGATCACGTGTGGTGACAGAAAGGGAGAATGGGTAATGGTAGTCTTGTCAGCTCACGATACAAACTCAGGTTCAGCAGAACGCTGACCCTTCGGAAGAACTGACTGTGGTGCGGAGTATGCCAAGTTGGTTACAACCGCCCAATCCAACTCACCAGAGCAAGTCCAGCTAGTGGCTGAGTGTAAGAAGGATGAGTTTTGGTGAATAATACTCACTGCTATACTTACCCAGCTATGACACAATCGTACGAAACAGTCAGGTAACGTAGGGTTGAGATGGAAAAACCGCCAACAATGGCCAGAAAAATAGTCCTAACGGACTAGGCTCGGAAAACGTTTGTTAGATGGTGTCGGTGTCTGAAAGCGCACGCACGAAAAGTATGTTCCAACTGCTAGCGTGGCGGCGTTATCTAGAAAAAATTGGTTTTAGAAGTGCGGAAGAGAAAGTGAGACTGCTGTGGAACGGATGAAACATGACTGATCACAGTAGGACAGAACGTTGTTATTGGAGGCTCTGGAATAAATACGACGATATCACAGGAAGGACGGAGAAATTTGAACCCCAAGTCAACCGCAACGAGTGATTGGATGACCCTACGAAGTTTCTGATCCGATGGGCTAGCAATTCTGAAGAGAACTAATTGTCAGTTTTCTGATCAAGGAAGAGTTGGGACAGTGACGCATCGAATGCGATAGCTCCAATACAGGATCACCACTGGTTGCGTAATTATATCGTGTCTCTCAATTTTCTCGGCTATTAACGTACTTTGTTTCAAAGTTCCCATTCAGTCGTTTTCACCCTGTTCGTGCCTAGGCAAAGACGACTCTGTGAGACAAACGACCCTGTATCATAAGAAGTAGGTGGTCTAACTAGCACAGCCGTCCTTGACGAGAGCAGTCGGACGGTACGGTACCTCTAAAGGTTTCGTAGCTCAGAGATTGGCCCTTCCAATTTGGCGAGTGATTACGTTTTGCTAGTCTGCTGGGACCCACGAAATTTCCCATGGAAAGGATATGGCTTTCCTTTACACCTGGAGACTGCTGTGGTGGCTAAGTGGGATAAACCTTTAGAAACTGCAATCACAACAGAACCGCATGATCCACGGCAAGTCGCGTGCGTGCGGTGCTAGTGAGCCATGAGGGCAGAACAGATATCCAACCCCTTGCCGACTGTGGTTGGGTAACAGTTTAAGACCTGGCATGACCACAGCACCAGGCGATTCCATTACCGGCATAAGTCAAGCTGAGCCACCTAACTCACGCGCATACAAGGCGTAGTGGCGTGTTTAACACTACTGAGAGTACTCTAAAATGTGCGTGGATACAATACATTTGAACGTATGGTAAAACACGTAAAACGATCATTAAGCGAGGAGGCATGAAAAGTACAGCTTATTAATAGAAAGAATGCGAGATTGGAAAACGAGGATTACTGGGGAAATCTTAGAGACGACAGTCGAGTTGAAGACAATCTCACTTTTCGCGGAAATTGTGCCCACGCTTGAATTCTCTCATCCAACCAGATTCCACTAACTGAGCAAATATTAAACATTTTAGAGGATAGAGTGAACAAAACTCACCACAGTAACATACGTAATGCACTACTTATAAGGTTTCTGAAAATTCCTCGACAGCCCACGACCGGTTTCGCCCTTCTTGGGGCTCATCAGGTAGGCGCAGTCCCCGAGTTTCCGTCAACCTTATGTTCTACTTGAAACCACAGTAACCTTGTAACTGACTGACCGGACGACGGTTAGCTGTTGAGCCGTGCTCACTGTGATTACCCCATCAGATCACGTGTTCATGTGCTGATCACACGTTTGTTTTCGTACGCTCTACATCGTTTGACCAACCAACGATTCTGGTCTACTATGATGGATTGCCCTGCTGTTCACTTTGCAATGTTTCATGGTGCATCACGGTACTAAACCAAAACTGCCTGCTTTCTTACTATGAGAAGCAACAGCTGGTAACATCTAGTTGTTAACTAAGCATGAAATTTTGTTACAGCCGTTTCGTCGCAAAACAAATTCGTATCATCAGTGTGTCGTGGTGAAACGGTGTGTCAGTGCGAGTTCGTGGTTCTACACGTGTTGCTTAGGTTGGGACTTTTATTTATGACTGGTGCGGAGGATTTATCACAAAGATCCACTAGGGTCCAGCGTTCTGTGGCAGTTCAAAAGCTGTAGAACGTCGTAAGCTGTAAAATGAGGGCAGATCAAGCATTAAGCACTAACCAGATGCACGAATCTTGATCAAACGTAAAAACATCGTCAAACGAGAGGACAAGAGCACACTAGAAAATGGGGATTGCCAATTAGGCAGGAAATCCGTCTACTCGCCCCATTAAATGGCTAGTCCGTTCGGTAGTCTTGACAATCTGACTGAACCGTAATACTGAAGAAATCCATTTTATCAGGATGTGTCGCGGTGGAATCAGCTATACTACTACTCTCTTTAACTGTGAGGCGCACAGCACACAGATCGAATGCAGCGAAAAAAATTGGCAACAGAGTGGAACGGACAGAGTCACAGCGTCAAACGATTATGAGCGAGGAAATTTTCGGGGACTAGCCGAATTCCGGCGAAAAAATATAGGTATTCCGTATCCCGTACTTGTGCGGCAGCGAAGAATCAGTGTCGAACACTGATGTGTGCTGTCGATGGTGACGATGATGATCTCATCCTAAAATAGCAGTTGAAGGAGATAAAGGGAACTAGACTATTCTTGCTGCTTAGAGACCAGAGGAATAGAATTCGACTTCAAATGCACAATTGTATCTGGTCTAGGTCTCCAGTAAATTTCAAATGAATGAAAGACTTGACTTGTTCTGATCAGCTGTTCTCAGATCGTGAACGACAGAAGCTCACGCTGACTATAGTCATTCGGTCGCCTTCAAGTTTCTCTGACTCGGATGTTGATGACGAAAGTAATTCCTCATTTGAGCTTCAATTCACGCACAGCCTCAATCCCCTTGGTAAAAACCATCTGCTGAAATTGTCAGACACCTGCAACGAACCAGAGTAGCGTGGAGCATATTGTCATTTCTGTTTCCATACCATGCAAGTGGACCAATCAAAGCGCAACACCGTAATTCAGTCGCAATTTGAGATGTCGACTAATTGGGGTTTGAGGGTGGTTCAACCACAGCAGTTGCAAAGAAAGCCCAGTAACCTAGAAAACCGAAAGAAGAGAGAGGAATCGCCAAACTCACTATGTGGTCCTTCCAATCGAATGCTCGACAGCAAAGTGTGCTTCGTTGGCTTCTCTGTTCCAACAGGGAGGCCATTTTTGTAGACAACTTCGGCATTCAAAATACTCCAGACGGGCGGCAGTTCCTGTGTTTAGGGAATGCAATCAGTCAGTATAGAAGATAAATCATTTCGAATAAAGCCAGACTGTTAAAAGATGGAAATAAACCTGACGGAATAAAACCTTCACATACAGGCGAAACCACCCCAAAAGCTTTCAACGGGAGAAAGCTCTGCCAGTACCCTAATGAGTTGTTTCCAATTTTAAAAGGATCTTACATCTCAAATGCACTCCGTTTATTTTATGGTTACAGAGCAGTACTTGGTGAATCTAAGCGAAATTTGTCGCCAAACAATATCCGCATCTGCATCCGAACTTCTATTGACATATCAATCGTCATTTTCGTCATCATTCCAGGAGTAACTCTAAGCCTCCTGCTCGGTGATAGTGCTGCTCAGTAAAGGTCTATCTAGATGTACGGCAGATAACATAGGGTGACATTTTGTTTCTTCTGGGAGAGTTTGACCAAAATACAGCGCAAGTAGTTTTTCATGAGACCTCGAGATAGCCCAGTGGTTAAGGCACGAACTTACTGACCAGAAGTTCTGTGGTTCGAATCCAACCCCGGCACCTTGATTGTTCCTGTCTAGGCTTAGGTAACCTGAGAGTATCTTGGCTCTCGTGTTTTCCTTGGATGGCATGGCAGCTATGCACTGAAACGGTACTGCATCGGTGCGATTATTAGTTCTCCGCGGGCTTAGCTGAGGGTTAGTCAGTTAAATGCAAGCTTCAAGAGACTGACTAAGTGGGCGCTTCGGAGGGGTAGCCTCTCCTGTGCGGAATTTCTCCATAGGGTGGCCTATTCCGGGAAAAAAACGTTCTTTCATCAAGGTTGCACCAATATTCAAGCAACGGTCGTCTCCTGGAAAGAACACTCGAAGGGATCGACGAAAAATGGAGTTTTTTAGGGAATGAGTGTTAAACAGGAGGATGACTAAGATTATCGTCACGCTACTGCATGGTCATTGTGAGCGCAACACCCAGTTCACCTCGGTGATCAGCTTCAGATAAGTGCAAGCACGGGTGAAAATTGGGGTTAGGTTTTGTATCACCACACCCGTGGATTAGTTTTCAATCCTAGATGGACGGGTTATTCGTTGAGTTGAATGCAATCTCGGTAAAAAAAACAAGTGCTCCTATCACACAGCTCCAGTATTGCTGGAACGGGTGTTCTGTGCGGAGTAGCGTAGAATTCCACACAATCATTTTGTTCAGCCTCATGTCTACTTTCGTTCCATGTAACCGCAGACGCAGTGATCCGCCCTTAGACGGAATACCTATGGGACCGGCCAAAGCCGTTTTCTAATGAAGCGGATTCGCTCTATAGTGGATCTTAATTTCGATTATGGGTTTTATCCTGCAAAGGAAATAAATCTATGCTAAAGGACGAAGCATCGAGAATCATCAGCAGTGCGCACCTCAAGAACCTTCAGGGAGAATCTAACATGCCATCACATACCACTAGGCCATGAGTGGCTGATCGGCATTCTCACTACTTTCCAGTTAGACAGGATAAAGTGCATCCTTCTATCACGCATTTCATGTTCCGTGATCCGGTGTTGCCGGGTCATTCGAATAACGAGTGGTCAGCAAGAAGCGAATGAGATTTGTGGGTGTTTTTTCCTTTCCTAAGAGGTTACTTGTAGTTTGTCCTTCAAACCTTTTCGCTACCAATTTACCTACCGAAAATATGGTTATTGAGGCTACTTTCCGGTATGCGGCCAACCTTACCAACTTCGTTTGTTTTGTCTCAACAATAATTGAACGCAGTCGCTTAACTCTGCAGTGACACGACTTCTAATTGACATGGTTCTTGGTTTCCATCTTATTGTGCTTTGGAACCGCCTGCAACTATCTACATGCCCTTCGACTAACATTCGTACGTAGTACTTCATTCACCGTATTCGACCTACTTTTCCATTAACAACTGATCTTCAGTTATTGCTTGAACATTCAACTGAGTTCAGTTTGTCTGGTCAATTTACCTGGATGTGTTGGCATGTCTAACAGTCCTGTTTAAGGATTGGCCTGATGTTTCCAAACCGACCATACTGATCGTAACAGGGGTCATCTGACTGACAAGAGTGTTACCAAGTGCACAATTCACGTAAGGTGAATTTCGGTCAGGCGTTCAGGTTATTCTTTCAAGTTGAAATTCAATACACGAAAGAGTATCTCTCTTGTGAGAGGGCATGTTCTTAAGAGGTAATTACTGTACGGACGGCATCAGTTGCACTGCCTGCTCACAAACAAAGAACCCGAAGATGGGACGACTAACCTGCAGTTGTGATCAATAGATGGGTTCGAGGTATTCTTTGAAACAAAAAGCTCTGGATTCTTTTGGAATTTATAGGGTAGTCTTTCTGGAGCTTGGGAATCCCACATCAGACCAATGGAAGACGCTTGTTGTGGATTCTCCGAGTGAGTAGCCTTAGAGAAAGAATACAACCATATGTCGCACAATCAGCTTTTCCTTTTTATCTTTAGCGCAACCTTTTCGGGAGTTGTGACCCACTACCGACTACGTTTTTCCTGCGATTCTGACGGTGTAATTCTAAAGCAACGAGAAACTCTAGTTAACACGCGAGGCAGTCACGCGATGAAGTACCTAACCGACAGTAAACACCGTACAGACGTTTTATCACGTTTTTGAATCATTCGCGGTGCGCATCTCACGAATCTCGAACGTAGCTTGGATATCATGGCTCTAGATTTTAGCACTGAGTTTGATTTGTACTGGTGCAAGATTCCCCATCCTTAACGGCGTATGCAAAGATTGTGTATAATCGTTCAGCTGTAACACCCTTTCGGTGCCTAACTGCCATGCCACCTGAAGGAAGCACGAGGGCTGGGATACTGTCAGGTTGCCCAAGCCTAGACAGAAGAAGTCGAGAGGCAGAGGTCAGGTTCTAACCACGGACCTTCCGGTCAGTAAATTCGCGCTCTAACCACTTGGGCCGTCTCGCCCCAAAGATTGTGTACCTTGGTACTGAATTGTTTCCCTGGGGCGACGGCCCCTAGAGAAAACTCGCCAAACACAGTGACGCCAATCACCGTACCTCAATCTAGGAAGGTGCACTTGTCAGTGATTCCCAAAGAGAACGGAACAGATGAGATCAGCGATTCTCGACTTTGGAAATTGAAAAACCTTCCCTCCAACCAGTACGATCTTTGCAACGACGGTAGAAACTAGCCGAAGCTTTAATTCGGCGCGCCCTTAATCAGGATGCGTGATGCATGCAAAAGTGTGTGTGATCAAATGATGAAGTTCTCCTCGAAACCGATCACAACTCCTCCCTCCGCGCTCACCAACAAAATCATATCGATATTCAAATAACATACGCGTGGGGAATTCAAGTGGCATTCTTCTTATAAAACATTTCAAGCAGAAACTACTCGCTGGAAGCTGGCTAAAAATATAACAGACTGAAAAAGTGACGTGATCACGTAGAGTACGGTGATTTCAATTTAGGGAGGACTGATTCTAAGCAAAACACACACAAGGAAATAATTTTCTTGTCTTGTGTTACTCTGTACGAAAGAATCATCTACTGCAAAATCAATCATTTCGGTGTTTACTATAGACAATTTCGGTCACTAACATCGCCTGAATAAAGCATAACAATCTTGTACGATTGAGTGGAGGGGTACGACATCCCCAGCACGTGCGATGAGTCTCCCTAAGAAATGACCAGTAAATCAAGAGAGTATTTATTCTGAACAGATAACTGTGAACAGATGTACACAGGACACAAGAGTACACCCGTGTGTGATTTGGTCCTACAATGTCACACCAACTCATTCGCGACTGAGGGTGAGTTCCATTGCGTGTTGATAACACCCCCTGTTCTATGGGGTAACAGTCAAGTGGAAACCCATACCAAGCGCGCACGTGTTCGGGTTGCGCTAGTCAAATAAATGGGTGACAGGAAACCTTCTATAAGATGTGCGCAACATGGCCATAACGGTGCCGATAAATCCTACAGTGTCCTGCGTTGTAAGTCGTAAAAACTTACCAGCTGAGCTACAAAATTACGTTTATGGGTATGAAAAATTAACGGTAAAGAGGAACTCGAACAACTTTCCCGTAACCTTTCCATTTCAGTGGCAAACAGCACGCCTATTAAGTATGAATGCTCACATTTAGTTTATTACAGAGAATTGCTGCGTACGCAAGACCGAATTAAGTGGACAGACCATCATTTCACTGGGGATTGTGGATGAAAAAACGTTAGTGAAATAACAGCAAGTTAACTAACCTTGCTGGGTGGTTTGCACAAACACTGAGTTCTAAAAAACGTGGGTCATTGGTGGTTTTCCGGAAAACTGAGCGTTGTAGAGTTCCCCGTTAGAGCGTCTACATGCAACATAGTCACGAAAGCCAAACTGTCACGCTGTACAGAGAAAGGATGTCTTCATGTGTTTGCCGTGACTACATTGCTTCTGGTAGTAAGCAGCGGAGGGCCGAATCACCAGGACAACTACTCTTACGCGCCAGGGGGACCGCGCTTTAATCTAAAATGTGCAGAAGGCTACTGGGGCACCCGTTTTTTGTCATCTTCTCCGTTACTGTTGACTTGGAATAGCGAGTTTTAACACACATCATTAAAGGAAGTGGTTCATAGGATTCAGGGTGAATTGTGACTCCATCAGTGCAGAACTCCTGCAACTCGCGCTAAAAGAGGAGAAAAAGCTAGCAAGGTCACATCATCGTGCCTTGGCTGCACAAGACGCGCGCGATGTTCATGGATGAAACCAGTGCCCCGGAAATGAAGTGGCCGAGCGCCGTAAATAGGCATATGAAAAGTAACTCGATTGTCACTCGAAGAGCAACTCGCATGTAATTCGAACAGTCCCGTCGATCTGTGATCGCGAATCAACCGTGTCCAACAAATACTTTGCGGTCTTCCAGGTTTGAACGTGAGGAAGCCCGCTTGGTTGACCAGAATGCACAAGTCAACAGACCGTCATATCTCAGGGGATCAAGAGTGGGACTGATAGTAAACGGTGAGATCTGGACGATCCAGATGACTTGGTTTACCATCGACACCGTATGAAAAATGAACAGGGGATTCACAGTGGAGTGTTTTTTATGGTTCGTAGTTCCATTTCTCTTCTTGCTTAACGACACTTGATCAAACTAGGCAAAAAAATCACCGCTAATTCCACCATCTGAACAATTGAGGATAAGCTCTTTTCACGCTCACATTACTCTTCTTTCGACAGTTGTCCTTCTGTCCTACCGCAGTTTCCATTTTATTAGAGCTCATCAGCAGCGCATACCCTTAGCCGTGCTGGTGTTCGAACTCCGGACATCTGACATGCTAGGCGAGTGTGTTATCACTACCACACCAGCGCACGCTGAACGCATCCGTATTTTCAAGTCTGAAGCGATGAACATGTTCACAATTGAGCGATGATATTGGTTTGCCCGACACCTCGAACAATGATCAATTAACTGTCCTGGTTGTGTCAATCGACTGGCCCGCCTATCAGGACTTCCCAGTCAGGTAGCCGCACGAACGCTTGAAACCAGCTAGACAATTATTGATTGCCATGAACCAATAAACAGCTCAGAGGAAGGATAATTTCGCTGGATGTGTGAAACTTCCTTTTGAGAAGTCGTCACGCGAAGAGTCAGTCAATACGTAGCCACGTGATGTGGTTTCCGTAACTGAAGGATGAGTGGCACTATGTCCTGTCTAAATGAGAGATAATCACACTGCTGATCGGTCACTCGTGGCCAAACGGTTAAGTGTTCAACCAATGGCCGGCAGGTTGTGGGTTAGAATCTCCCGAGTTTCATGAGATGCGCACTGCTGCTGATTCCCAATAAAGATGAAACAGCTGCACAGTGCTTCTTGGCTCTTCAGTATAGAGTAGATTCAGTGACAAGATGAAATCTCTACTGAATCCTTGATTAGTTGTTGGTGGTTGCGGGATTTGCAGAATTCACGCTCATTTCGTTTTCCTGTGAAAATCAGGTAGAAATAAGTAATATTCCAAGATAATGATGTCTCGCGCCATAATTTATCAACGGATAATGAAGGGCAGCGTACACCCCGTTTGTATCCACTTTGAGCTGGCCTTATAAGTGTATCACATCCTTTGAGAGAGCAAGATGATGCTTTAAAAGTTCTATGTATACCAAACGATAACTCAGTGAATAAATGCCTCGAAGCGTGAGTTCAAAATTTGGAGAGCGAAAAAGATGAAGGAAACCGGGTAGTTTTGACAGTAGTGTGACTCCGTCACATTGCTTCTCCCGTTATCTATGTGCAACTTTGATAATAGTCACTTTGGCAGGAAAGACAGAAGTATATCACGAAGACTAGTCAAGCCCCGTGTATGAGACAGTTAAGACGAATCCAATCAAGACCAAACGGTACAGAACACATTGTATGCACTCCAGGGTTACTGCTGATGGGGGCGAGATGGCTTGGTGGTTAAAGCGCGAATTTACTGACCGGAAGGTCCGTGGTTAGAACCCGACCTCTGCCTCTCGACTTCTTCTGTCTAGGCTTGGGCAACCTGACAGTATCCCAGCCCTCGTGCTTCCTTCAGGTGGCATGGCAGCTAGGCACCGAAAGGGTATTACAGCCGAACGATTTTTCTTTACTGCTGGCACGCTACCTTGAACAGATCAATAACAAAACTTTTACGCACAAAATAAACTGAACAAAAACGAATGAATACCCAGGAATGAAGTCCGATCGATGCCTTTCCGTGATTGTCGTTAATTTCCATTCTCGCTGCTGTGACAGCACACTACAAACGCCAGTTGTTTCGAATTCTCGATATATAGAAATCCAATGTCACTTGGCCATATTCGTGAGAACTATCATATTAGATCTGGTGCCACTAGATTCAAACACATAAGAATCAAAGTGGCCATTTAATCGCTTCGCACTTCGATTCTAACCTTTCCGTTACTACGCACTTTTAGATGATATTTTACAAAAGCAGAACATTTAGAAGATTGTTCTGTGTAATAAAATGAATAAATAATCGTTCAGCTGTAACAACTTTTCGGCATATAGGTGCCACGTCATCCGAAGGAAATACGAGGGCTGAGATACTGTCAAGTCGCCTAGGCCTACACAGGAGCAGTCGAGATACTCATAAAGTATCTTTTTAACACGATTTCGGAAAACCTGAGGAATTCGGTCGCATTAGAGAAGTGATCGTACATTTGCGATAATTACGAGTGCAGTGCACAGCGGTCTTATTGGAGAGGGAGCCGTTACAGAGAGGGTCGTGAGACAGTGGAGGCAGTGTGGACCGGCGTTTTATCGCCCAACATGACTGAAGTGTTGTTTACAGGCGAGCGACTGATTAATTAACTGGTGTTGTTCCACATGGGAACTCTTCTGCCTGATGCTAGTACACGGATGGCATTTGAACACAGCGGCGAACAGCAGTAGCAACAGTGTCTATCTCAGGGATAGATAAGTGACACGTGACCTGAGAAATTCAGTAGACTCAGGTGCCACTTGACGAGAGTGGCTATCACACCGCAAAACTTACCTTGTCTGACTGAGTAATTTGACCCAATGGAAGCCATAAGGCTCCCAGAAGTTTGCTGAACAACAAGCCCTTGGAGTGGAGCTGAATCAGAAGTCCGTCTTCGATGCGTTCCGTTTCGCTAGTTTTAATAGATATAAGGACGAAAGGGAGCATGTGTGAAAAATTAGTGGGAAGTGTAGATAAACAGGATGGTCACTACTCTCGAGAAACCTTTCCCCCCAAAATTACTATGCAACTGTTTTGCGTTGTTAGAAGTTAGAAATGCAATAATACAGTAACTTTCCAAGAGAGTACACCAAGAAAAGCAGGGTATTTGGTTCCTGTCTAGGTCAGAGTGGCCTGTTTTCCGGGGAAGGACCACGGGTGATCATAAAGACTGCCGTGTCCCCTATTTGAATGCACTTCTTTGGGGGAGATTACTACACATGGAAAGCTAGCAAGTTCAGGTTGAGCTACTAAAACCTGAAAAGTGAGCCAGTCTTCGCTACTTTCGTAGTGTTCTCTGACATTTTTCGGTCAGGGGACTTCCGGCTTCTCTACAAACGCTCTGTAGATCACAAATGATCGGGCCAAATCTGAAACAACGCGTGTTCGCGCGCGTACCTCACTGTGGTTTTCAGCTCGTCAGTACAGTGGTAGGGATGCCACAGTTCTGATCAAGCTCAGCGCTTCAATTGCTAGCGTCAACGTTATGGTCAATTGGAACGACGCCTTGAATCATGCTAGTCTAGATAGTATTCACGTTGCAGCACATCACTACAAAGTGGATAGGAAAATGAACAAGAAATTACCAATGTCAATTAGCACAAACTGACACAAGCGACGCTGAAGGACCGTATGCAGTTACGCGAAAACCTAGCGAAACTTGGATGGTGAATTATGATCCGATTGCGTGCCATGATCCTAGCAGGATTGCAGATTAACGCCAATCAATCAATCACTCCTGTCGACTCAAGAATCCGAAATTTCCCAAGAGTGTAGGGTGGAAAACCTTTTTATCGGTGGCCCGGTTCACAAAGACAACAAACAATCGCATATTAACGCCCCTTAGTTCGCCGCCAGCTAGCATGAAATCAACAAAGCCGGGTAAATAATCTCTCTCCTTGGATGATGGGTTGAACAGGGAATTAGCACTGCCTGTGAAACTAAGTAATTTGTTGGTTCTGGACGTAGGCTTCCGGAGAGTAAACACAACCAGACATGAGCGTCATGTATTGGAAGATTAATTTGGATGAAGTGGTTGAGGGAAGTACAAAAGCAAGGAGAATAAAACTAATTAGAATTACGTAGTATGTTGGGTAATGATATACATTAAAAACAAAATTTCCCGGTTCCTTCAGAAGTAAAACCACCTGCACACCATGTACTGCCATTCTAGAAGTATCCTAAAAAATGAGCAATTTGGATAAGTTGCAACCGAAAAAACTCTCATTTGCCCTAAGAGAATAAAACGAATCGGTTTACCAGAAAGCTATCATGTTTCTGGTTTGAACAATCGGGTGAAATACAGTTCGATAGTATCGACGTGCGGGTATTTGAAATCCGTTGTAAGTCAACAGCCACAAAAAGAACCCCGTCGACAATGACGAATTTGTCGTTTCTACGATTAAGCAGTGTTGATAAACTGCGTTAACTTATCACACATAGAGAGGAGACCGTTGCTACATCATTCTGATAGACAGAAGACGCGGATGGGGCCCAGCGAAGACCTTGGGTTCTACAGATCGGTAGTTTGCATCATTTTAGAAGCGAGGAGCTGACGAAAACTATGGTTCGTACGCGGTTAGTTCCAGTGGGTAGTAGACAAAACCATTCACCATTGACTTGCCATCGACGACCCTGGAAATCAAGAGGGTCCCAAGCATCATCGCAGGGTGAATTGTCGTTGTTGATCAGAACCCCAAAAACTAACCCGATAAAAAATTGGCCTTCAATGGGACGAAAACGCGAACAGTGAGCTAAAGTAGAGTTGATATCAGCAACGACTGATACCCGAAAGAGCTGTACCAACGGCCACTTTATTGGGCCGTCAGACAAGTGACAGGTGGTACTCACAAGGTGAACTCTTCCAGCCATACAGGATTGAGTCCTTTGATAATTTGGGTAGTGGATTGAACTTGTTTTAACTTGACCGTAACGTAGGAACTTGTAGAAGCATCCACGCCAACCAACTTTGCCTCAATGACTTTGTCATTGTGAGTAAGGGAGGGGAGGAAGAGAATAATAGAAGAGCTGGATTAAGGTGGAGGAAACCGGAATACGAAATGGGAGATTGCAGTTATTAGCTGAACTATTATTATTACTATTATTATTACTATTGTTATTACACTGTCGATCGTCACCGCCGGCGTCATCGTTATCATCGTCAGACAATGGTCATTTTATTAAAATGTGATTGTGACCATGCTTTTCCTATATCTGGTTCTCTTAAAGGTCTCATGAGCTTTTCAGCATTAGGCGCATGGCGGAGAAGTCATTTCAGGATGAAGACAGTTATCCGTTAGCCAAACTCAATTCTTAAGCATGTTTATCCGCAAAGCTGAATATGCTGTTGTTCATAGCATCCGGTGAATAAATGACCAGGTATCCAGAGGAATAGAGAACTGAAACAAACCGCGGATAAGTATCCATAAACGCAGTGTGGCCATCGACCACCCTTCAAACGCCGTGCAACTTCGGGAAGTACCGAATACTCGCCATGCACATAACGCATACATGCTATCCTTTCACTGTCCTTGTCGTAACAGAGGATTGTACGTAAAACTGACGTTCATTTCTATTACAAACAGACCGGCAGGAAATAGCAAAAAATATAGGAAAGCTGTTCAAGAGCAAGGTATCCAACCTGTGTTGGAGCAAGGATTCACAAGTAAGACGGTTTCCTCAGTATTTTCGCTGGTCCTAACTTTTCGCATGTGTAACTTCTGGGGACGTACGCCACAAACTTATCGGTTTCGTTTAGCAGATGCAGTGCGGTCGGAATTAAAACCTTTGTCAGATTCTGTAAAGCAGTTCATGTTAAGAAGGCCCAAGTCTCTAAAGTGAGCTTTATTATAGCTGGTAAAGGGTTCCCAATGGACAAGTGATGACACAGTGAGGTGAAATTAAAGCTGTTGTGCCAGTTTCGGACCTTCGTGCCATCTGAGCATGGAGCCACGTGAAAGCTTCTGGATAATCCACAAGCAATCCTTCCCAGCAGCGAAAGTCCCTCTTGCCAAGACTGCCTTGCATTGTTTGTCGCTAATGTACTGCTCTGTGTTGGGTACGATTAGGAACGCCGATTCTGGAGTGCGTGATACTGAAAAATGTCTCAATAATGGATATCTATTGCGAAATAACGCCCTCTTTGGGGTCTTCGGAACATTTTAACTACTTTCCAATCGTTCCTCGTTATTACTGTTACTGTATACTATTCTTTGCTACTAATCATGAACGTACTATTTGTCGGCGTTTCATTCATCGGGTCTACGAAAACAAAATTCTAACACGAGGAAATTTTGCTTATTTTGAGAGACTTACCCTTGATACACAAAGCAGGCATACTTCATTGCATGGTCTACAGAATTCACGGTTGTCTTAGAGTCTGGTGTGCACACGGATAAGCCGCACAAGGTTCGGGGAATTGCAGTGGGAGAATGTACAGCGAAAACCTGAAATACAAAAAGCAGCCGTGAAAATCAACAGGAGAAAGACAAGAAACTTGGCGGAAGTTTAATGAATCTGTGCCTCTTCGACAAAGTCCTGCTGCTAGCGTGTCAAGCAAGACATATATTTCTAAAAGACAGCCTTTGTGGCACAGCAATATACGTCCGTCACACGCCTCAGTTGGTCGTTTCTATACGGATTACTATCTGTTTGCCCATCCCACATCGCATCGATGGATACCAGTATGATGTAAAACAAAATTTAAACATCAATATTGTCGGCTGGGAAAGGAGTCTTACTTGGTCACTCGAGCAATCATTTTGGCCCAAATAGATGAAAAGCTCTTGTGCTGAACCGAGCCGATAGGCATGGAGTCATTTCACTCGATCACACCATACACTTATTTGAAACTAAAAGTTGCTGAGGTGTTCAGTCAGATGGAGTAAGGGTTCGTTGGTGATATCAAACGGTACGGCATTTGTGGAAATGAAAAAGCGATACGAATAACTACCAAAAACAGGATTTTGTGAATGATTTCTGTGTAAGTGGAAGTAAAGATAGGAGCTGTTGATTGGCGGTCACACTGATAATGAAAGAACTGGGAGATGAAGACCTATTAAAGGGAACGTTTGAGATCAAATAACAAATAATAAGAGCTAATACGCTCAGTCTATTGAAACAGTCTGTCGAGGTTTCCACATATCTAGCTGTTTGCAAGTTTGTTCGGAGGATATATATATATATATATATATATAGCCTAGAGCAGTGTACTGGGCATACATGCCGCAAAAAATATGAAGCACTGGTAATAGAAAATGAAGGGCGAGAAGCACATGGCACAAATTAACCAGTAGGCGCCACTGGATTTCGTTTCCCGTCATTTCGGCAAACGCCACCAAGCAAACATTCTCCTCATCTCCCGGACATCATCATCTACAGTAAACTCATCACTGCTGAGAGCAACACGCCAGTAATACATACTGGTGCTTGACTGTTATAATGCAGCCAACTAATGGTTTTGCAGAAAGTAAGCTTCGAGGAGAACAACGAACCGTCATTTGCAGAACGTGCCAAACCACTTAAGCTTGTTTTAAAGTATGGTTTCGCCAAAGAGTCTTCTGAGCCGTTCAGAGTGAAATGCGCGTCGGAGAACGCCATCGTCCCCACAAGATTATTCCGCCAGACGCATGTGACGCCTGTATTGCATCTTTGATCAGAGATGGACAAGTGTTGATCAATAACTTACAGGGTCGTGGCGATTGCCCTATGTATACGGGCTTCGCAGTACCTATTTTCCAATCGAGTAAGGGACAAGCAGTTTTGAGGGAGACCAAGTTAAGTTACTTGGGTGCGGGGTGCACTCAGCCCCCACCTTGAGGAACAAGTTATAGAGCTCATCGAGACATGGTGGAGAATCAGACTCCGACTCAATGAGCCCCAACAGAACATCCTGTCAAGAAAGGAGTGAATCTTATCGTGGTATGAGGTCTGCGTACATCAATATCCCATAGAGCTGCACTGGAGGATGTTCATGCTGCGTTCATAAAGTCTCTCCTACCAGGTTGGTCAATGGATAGAGGTCTGATAAACACAGTATTCTGCCTCCAGGTTGGTGGTTGGAAAAAGTCAGGCAATTCGTCCCTTAAAATTTGACCTACGCGAGTAGTCTCAAACCAACCACCGCTGCCCTGCGGTCAGGCTTTTGAGCCAAAGGCATTTGTTTAGGACTCCGATTGTCCTCCTGTCTAGGTTTGGGCACCCTGGCAGTATCGCAGCCAACATAGAACCATGACATTATCATCATTATCAGTGTTGCCTGTCCGACTTCTCCGATTCAACCACAAGACCACTGGATGTCATCGAGATCGCTATCCATGATTGATGCCAGGAAATCGATACCTGCAGGCAACGAGTACGACGGCGCACGCAAATCCCTCAAACTCCGAATAGCAAAGAGCCTAAGGTAAGACCGAGAGCTCTGGTGGACATCGAAAGCTCGGGAGATGGAGAAGGCTTTTGCTACGGGAAACAGCCGTGGCCTATATCAACTGATACGATCGACTGACCCCAGCAAGGCAACGGTCAGTGAAACGATAAGTGAAGAAGATGGCTCATTAATTCACTCGCAAAAACGTCGACTGGAAAGATAGGCCGAACACTTCGAAGAACAGTTTAGCTGGCCTCCTGCAACCCAGCCCGTAGAGATAGTGCATACGGGCGAATGGAATGTTAACCTTAGTCACCCGTCGGAAGAATAAATAAAGTATGAAATATCGGTACTGAAACGTGACAAGGAACCACGACCGGACGGTCTCTATCCAGCCCTCTTCAAAGAACGCGGAGAATCCCTGAGTCCCAATCTAGCAAAACTAATTGGTGCGATATGGAGTGAAGAGAAAGTGCCTGTAGAATGGGGTATGTCGACAGCTATCTCTATCTTCAAAAAGGGTACGCGAACGCTGTGTGAAAACCACCGTGGCATCAGCCTGGTAGCTGTGGCATCGAAGGTGCTCTCTGGTCTTATCCTTCGACGGTTGACTGAACACAGGGAATAATAAATAATAATCGTCCAGCTGTAACACCCTTTCGGTGCCTAGCTGCCATGCCACTCGAAGGAGGCACGAGGGAGGGGCAGATCCGTGAAAACCAAGCTGGGTTCCGTCCAGCAAGAGGATGCATCGATCACATCTTCACCCTCCGACAGATTCTGGAATAGCGACACTGCTTCCAGCAACCAATAATTGTCGTGTTCCTCGATCTGAAAGCTGCCTTTGAATCTGTGGACCGCCAGACACTATGGCAGTGTCTGTGGAGCAAAGGTGTCCCCCGTAAATTCTTGACCCTCCTTAAGGCGCTGTACGCCAACTCCTGCGGACGTGTGAAGGTCCACGAGAAGCTCTCGCCTGGGTTCACCACATCAATTGGTGTTACACAGGGCTGTCATCTTTCGCCTTTCCTCTTCAACTTCGTCATTGATACGATCATGGAAGACTCACTAGCAGCCTCTAATGCCTGTAGGGTCGAAGTGCTCCCGGGGCGTCCGCTCACAGACATCGAGTACGCAGACGACGTAGCTCTTCTTGGGTCTGACCCTGTGGTAATGCAAAATATTAAATAGTCTAAACAATTCCACCTCACGGTTTGGCATGCGCTTCACACCCGCAAAGTGTCAAGTGCTACTGAAAGAGTGGGTGGTCTCGGAACCTAACCTCATTCTTGCGGATGAACCGATTGAGGTAGTAGACAAGTTTGTCTACCTTGGTAGCTGTATCAGTCACGGTGGTCTGTCGAGTGACGATATTTCCATCCGGATTGGGAAGGCCAGAACAGCTTTTGTGAACCTGCATCATCTGTGACGGACGCGTGACATCACCTTATCCGTCAAAGGTCGAGTTTAAAACGCTGCGGTGCGCTCCATATTACTATATGGATCAGAAACCTGACCGCTGCGCGCCGAGGACGTCAAAAGACGTCAAATGACCATCGATGTCTTCGGAGCATTGTCCGAGTCTGGTGGGAACACCGGATCAGTAATTCTGAAGTTCGTCGGATAGTTTTCGGAAGAAATAACTCGCCCTCGATAGATGAACTGATCACATTGCCTAGGTTGCCCTGGCTTGGCCACGTGCTCCGTATGCCAGTCGACCGACTTCCTCGTAGGGTTCTTTTCGCACAACCACGTGAAGGGTGGAAAC
>SJOL01005877.1:255821-269808 GCA_004794785.1 Opisthorchis felineus | reverse complement strand
TGTACGCCGCTCACATATACCGCTCCGTATCCGCTGTCCGCTGTTCTCCCGGACTTAGTCGTCCAACTCGGGCATTCCTATCGCCCGTCAGGATTACCATATCCCTTCTTCTTGCCGACCAAAGTAGTCGTGACACATCTTGATAAAACTCGTCCTCCTCAGTCTGAGCTGCAGTCTGTTGAGGCGTGTGCCGATATGACAAACACTGTTTAACGCATCGACGTGTATTGATTTTTTATTGAGCCAGAAAACCGCACAGCGCAGAAACGACTGTTTACTGGGATCCGGCATCATCATCATCACCATCATCATCATCAGCAGCAGCAGCATCAGCAGCCTCGGCATCATCACCATCATCATTATCATCATCATCCTCGGCATCATCATCATCATCCACAACATAATCAACATCAACATCATCATCATCGTTATCATCATCATGATCATTAGCATCATCAATCATCATACCGTCTGCTTACTCCAGATCGACAAGGCTCTCACCACCAACAATTTGAACACCGGGATTTTGAAGGCCATCCAGCATTCGCCTCATTATTTCATTGAAGAGGAAGGTGAATAAGAATGGAGAGAGTGGATATCTTTGTCGGATATTTTTTTTTTTTTTGTTTTTTTTTTTTTTTTTTTTTCTTCCTGTTTTTTTTTTTTTTTTTGAGCGGATTATGGTCACAAACTGCTGAGACTTAGCCTGTTGAGTAAGTGTAGCTAACAGCACAGACCGATTGACAGAACCGAATGCACCCTTGAATTCAAGGAATACCAACATTGTGGGTCGTTCGTACATGTGGCGTTGCTCTAACACCTGACGGAGTGTGAAGATGTGGTCAACGCAGCCTCTAGCCGATCGAAATCCCGCTTAATTCTCACGAGTCAAAGTTTCGCGTGCCACCGTAAGACGACGAATAATCAGTGACGCCAGAAGCCTTGTCACAACAGAAGTCAAACTAACACTACGTTCACTGCGAGTACCCTTTTTGCAAATGGGCACTACTATCGATTCACCCCAGTTGTCTGAGACGATCTCTTTCTCCCAGATAGATCCAAATAGCCTAGACAGGCACTGGCTGAGAAGCTCACCGCCATCCTTAAACGGAGCAGGTGGAGGGTCATCAGGACCAGCAGTACGATGACGCTTGTGTAGAGAAATACACTCGCACACTTCTAAGACTGAAGGCGGCTCCAGCTTCACAGTCCACTTTTCCGTTGAATACCATGATTCTGGATTGGAGGTAGCAGGTGGTCAGCTGGATTGCTGCTCGAAGTATTGTGCCCAGCGATCCAAACGTTCTACTTTGCTGCATATCATGAATCATTTTGGTCCCTGATAATTTCGCTGACAAGAAGTTTCCGAGGACCAGTCGAACGAATCAAGTGGAACAGCTTGCGGACGTTTCCAACATTTTTTGCATCTTCCATTTTTTCGGCCTTTCGGGTCCACCAAGCTTCTCGGTCTGCACGGACACTTAGTTTCGCCTGGCGTCGGATGATGCGCGTCGGTGGAGTTGTGGTTACGGCCATGAGGAATCTGTCGCCGGGCCTCCAGCAAAGACACGGTCCTATCAGAGATCCAATGTTTGAATGACGTTGGCTGGGTTGTATCGCAAACAGAAATTCCGGCTTTGAGTAGCGCTTTGGATATCTCTCCCCACTGGCCGTTTATATCCGACATCGGACCGTCTGGAAGGCGATCGTTGAGCTGGTTCTGATAGTTTCGTTTGACTTTTGGGTCCAATAGCTTTTCAATGGCTATGCGAGGTGCGCGCGTCTTGCGTAGACCAGAAAGGCGCAATGAAAAGCCGTGGCGTAGAAGTGCATGGTCGGAGACACGCAGGTGTTTTTAGGTGGAGCGGCGGGTGGTGATAAGCCCTCTATTTGGATTCAGGACTGGTTTGTTGGTGGACACCACGTTGTCAAGCGATTTACGTTGGTACTGCAATGGAACAGTCTGCGATCGGCACACATCCGAAGTAAGCGATCACCGTTGTCCGTGTCCAATCCAAGACGGCCATCCAATCGGGCCTCAGCAGCGATTAGTTTAGCTAGCTAAACATTCATGTTACCAGCAACCACAACGATATCTGAGCTTTTAGACCGCTGTAAAAGAGCACCTAGAGCGTCATAGAAACTGTCCTTGGCAGATTCAGAGCTATAGTCAGTTGAGGCGTAAGCAGACGCAATAAACTGGTTGCGATGGACCTCACTTCCTCTATATTTTATCATAGACGTTGCCAAACGAACCACAAAGGCAAATATCAACGGATACCCAATCAACTAGAGATGCTTCCGCTCGATCGCTCAACGCAGTACCCATCGAGCGGCAGCGGCCCCTTCATCACCAGAGGTGCGCGGCCGGAACCCGAAAGAGCGAGTAGCAGTCAGTTCGATCACAGCACTTGCATCCTGCATCCTTGTTTTTGACAGACAACATACATCAATGCAGAGGGAATCCAGCGTACGAGCAAGAGCTACCTGTTGTCTTGCTTGCTTTAGTGTGCGAACATTAAAGGCGGCTAAGTAGACAGGCTTTCGGGGTTTGAAATCAGACTTCGAAGTGTTTAGGGTTGTGACTGAACTCGGACGTACAGAAGCTGCAGCTGAGTGTGATGCAGGGCGAGCAGAACGGTCAGTCCTACAGCTGGGACCTGTGGAGAGAGTACTCAAATTAGGGTGGGGTAGGGTGGCAGAGGGAAAGCGTGAAAGTGAAAGAATGGAGGCGTCAGGAGTAGCATGTTTTCGCTTACCAACCCTGCTGTATGCAGCAAGTAAGGCGACCCGGCTGATGGCACCTCGCGACGATCGATGTGGCACGAGAGTATTGCTAGCTCTAAATGTCACGGTTGTATGTGGGCTGGGATACTGCCAGGGCGCGCACACCTAGACAAGAGGGCGATTATGGTCCTCAACCAAAGCCTTTGGCTCAAAAGGCTAACCGCAAGGTAGCTGTGTTTGACGGGAAATGCAAGTGCATTACTATTTCTATAGAACAGATCGCCACACATGTTCCACCCCCCAACCTGGAGAACCATGAGACTGTTTTCGTCAGACCTCCAATCATTGACCAACCTGGTATGAGATACTCTGTGAGTGTCGCGCGGACACCCATCTGGGCTCAATGGGCCACCAAGGTACACAAACCGCCACACCGCAGTAATGTCCAGGCTCTTCGTGTAAGTACTGGAATCCAGTCCAGTAAGTCACTTTCAGCCTTGGGGATGAATGCAACTCCCGTAGATGCCGTAGATACCACGAGCGATTGCGTCAAGATCACGGGATACCCGAAGAGTGAAAGGTGAAACATGTGAGCTCGTCCTAAGCGGCTTGAGGTGCACGACCGAAGTGGGTTTTTGTGTGCCTGTTTCGGGGATTCAACATACACTGACAGAGAGGGAAAGCGGGATTTCAGCAAGAAATACCTCGTGCGCAATTTGACGTAGGGTACGTGGGTCGTATTTTTTGAGGTTAGTGAGCGATTATATTGGTTTACTTTTCCGGGCGAAGGTTTAGATACGGAATAGTGGCTAGGGAAGTGGCAGATGGTTTGATTCATTACGTTGTACGATGGGTGGGGATGGAGTGTGGGAGAAGGTCGGTGAGCAAAGAGCTGTAAGGGCGAATGATACTTCCCGGTTGCCCAGGCCGAAGAAGGGAGTTTAGTTGAGGTACCACACCTTTAGTCTTCGACTCAAAAATCTGACCCACAAAGCAGTGGGAGGATGTAGGGTTTTGTTCAGGGACCCTAACCCGAGTTCCTGACTTAAAAGTCTGACCCGCGAGGCAGCGGTTGTTTGGGTTTTCTTAGGGGACCCTGCTCGGAGCAAATTACTCAATAATTTGACCCACATGGCTGCAGGAGGCCGGCCTGGCCAAAGGACGCAGGGAGTAAGGCATTATTGTCTTACTCCTAGTGCAGCTGCGCAAACAGGTGCCTTGAGCAGCACCGAACTCTTTGGTTTTAAAAGTATTTCGACCGTATTGAATAATGCACCGGCGGCCACGGTAGACTGTTGGGTGATCGGGGTGTGCGGTTTTTACGGCTAACCTTTTCTAACCCGTCCTTCATCGGAGGAAGGCAGCATTGCTGCTTCCATGAACATGGACATGCTGGTCGCCTGGGGGAAACACCTTACTGCCTTCACACTCCTATCGCAGAGGACAGTACAACTTTGCTTCCAGACCGCCTCGGAATACGATTACTCGCAGTCCGGGCAATCGCTGTTCTTCGTCGTGCTGCTCCCCGTTGGCGTTCCTGGCAGGGTTGAACCTTTAGGAACTGAGTTCTAGCCAGTACAGTCCGGAGGATCAGTGCAGCACAGAAGCCCGAGCACCACGACAAGGTGACAGTAACAAGGTGACAACAATACAGACAAAAAACCCTGTTGTTTTTCATGCTCCATCTCCAGGTTGTACCTTCCAATTGGAACGTGCCTCAGACAAAAGCGCATAGCGAGGCAATGGATCGCCTGACATACGGAGCACGTCGTCCAGCGTAGTTGATGCAGCTGAATCAACTCACCAACCGGCGAGCAGCCGGTTTGTTGCCGAAAGTGATTTGTCGCACATCAGCACTAACTCATACCTACAATTGCAATTCTTCGAAGGCACCGGTGGGCAAAGCCAAACAAACTTCTCTTTTTTTCAAAGCACGGCGGACAGGCTCAACAAACGAAAAGCTGCGTTGGACACACCGCTGTGTTAAAGACCCTGTCCTCCACCGACAGAATACTGTCAAGCCCACCCAAGAGGCACCCATATTGATGAAAAATAGAACAAACTTTAGCGATTCTAGCACCCACTTCGTCGGCGCTGCTGCCATCCAGCGTGATAGAACTACCTATAAAAGGGAACTTGTCCACTCAATTTAGTTGTTCGTGTGCTATAACCAGCCTTGTTGAATGCAAACTGCAATTGCATTACAATTACATTCACATATTTGTGGGTGCGTGAGTACGTAAAGAGCTTCCCTACTAACAGTGATGTCCGAAAAGGATGTTAAGTCTGATCATTTATGTTGAATTCCGTTTTTGCCGAGGTACTGGAGGATTTCCAGGACCATGGTGCTCGAATCCGTTAGGGCGAGAATCCTGTCGACCTGGAACATTCAGAAGGCATCTTTTCATTTTTGAAAAGGAGTGGGAATCGCAGGCGCTACCGGAAAAGCTAACCAAGGACATGTATCCCTTTGGCATATGCTTCGCATCCACAAAGTGCAAAGATATGCTACGGAACGAACAGCCTTTGGACATGCATCTAAGGACTCAAGTAGTGACAATGGAAGTTGTAAAACACTATAGGTATCTCGGAAGTCCAATTGATTATGAGGGTAGTGTGACAGACGACATGAAAGCACTAATCTCGAAGGCTAGAATTGCGTTTGTCAATTTACGCCACTTGTGGCATCAGAGAGGCATACCACTGAGTCTCAAAGAATGCGTGTATCAGACTAGTGCGAGCTGTACTGCTGTAAGGCTGAGAGACTTTGCGACTTTGCGCGGAGGATCTGAGACGACGCCAGATCTTTTGCCACCGATGTCCCAGAAGTATAGCTGGAATCGGTTGGGACAACCTAATTCGCAATGGGGTGGTCAGGAAGCGGCTTTTGTAAAGAATAACACGGTACTTCGCTAAACGAATGCACCCAGCACTGCAGGCTATTCTGGCTCGGCCCTGTGCTACGCATGCCGAGTTACCGCCTGCGAGGATAGCGCCGTTTCAATGCCCAATTCGGAGTGGCAGAATTGTTCAGCTGTAGCACCCTTTCGGTGCCTAGCTGCCATGCCAACGGAAGGAGGCATGAGGGCTGGGATGCTGTCAAGCTGCTCAAGCTTAGACAGGAGCAGTCGAGATGCTGAGGTTGGGTTCGAACCACGGACCCTCCGGTCTGTAAGCTGACGCCTAACTCACTGGGCTACCTCGAACTCAGCTCTCTGGTGGCATAAACCTAGAGGTGGACATAATCTGACATAGCAGAAGGGAATGGTGTTACGAAAAGTTTGGTAGTCGTGTGTTGTCCACCCTCCAGGATGGGGTCCACATGACCCTACTTGTGCTTTGCTGGAGACTGAGCGATACGGCGGTTAACCTATGTCAGTGGCGTTCGTGCTGTCAGATTCTATTCGGATTGTCTGACTCAGTATTGGAGGTGCAGGAATAATTTGAATTTTCGTGGAAGCCATCTCGAGATTCCCTACTGTCCCGCCTTTTCTTCACCCTTAGAAGAATCTACTTGAAAACATTGCGTGCTTGCAGGGGAGTTAAGCACTAGTATTCTCTTCTGGAGTTGCTATTAACGACGAGGATGATGGTTGAAAAGCTTTATCCACCTGCATTCTGTTTTCCCTCCAAAATTTCCGTAGTAGGATCGTCAGACTGTTCACCGGGGCTTCACCATCTTCGAAGAGTCCAGGTCACGGAACATCCGGGCCAAGTGCTTTGTCATGTTAGAGGAATGATGTAGCACGCCAAATTTATGTTGCTAGTGGCGAACTGTTGTTGCTGGTTCCTTCAGGCTCGTTGAGTTTTTTCAGAGGCCAGCTGAATTGTCCAGTCCCTCGATCAAAAAGACGGTCATGCGGATGAGTTGCAGTTACACCATTTCGCAAACCGCTTTGCTGACACCTGTTTTCTTTTGGCCAGTTGAGCCTATAGGCTGAAGTAGGGCGTGGTTGCAGAGTGCAGCAAAAGCCTTCTCGATCTCTTGGGTATTGCGATCCAACGGCGTCCCATATCATTCTTGAGACTCTTGATTATCTAGTTCCTGAAGATCTCTGTGAGCCATCGTGGTGAATAGTTGCTGGCGTGGTTTTTCAAGCAGTGACGAGATCCATTGATGTGATGGAAATTCAGGGCTTATCTGGATGAGTCGAATGGCTTGGGCGGACAATCTCTAACGGTGAGAGCTCCTTCGTCCATCGTCCGACTGATCTCCTTCCACAGTTCGATTTCGCGCTCCCTGCGGCAGTTCGACATTGTTGAGCTGAAGAACCGGGTGGCGCTAAATCGTCTTACGTGAGCAAACGTAAGACGTAGGCGCTGCAGCATACAGCGCCTGCCAGTTTGGTTGATTCATATGTAAGTTTCGGTGATGCACGACCTTGCTCACTGGGCTTTGGCTCGTGAGTTTTCTTCCGGTTTTTCGTTCACAAATTGATGTGAGCCCTTGCCTTGGGAGAATTGCCGTCCCATAGTGCATCCATAGCGTGCACGTGCATACCGAATGAAATGCACACACAGATCGCACAATGGCATGACCGGAGTGAAGTTGTGCGTGCCAGGTGCAAGGAAAATCCTTAATTTGGAGTGCACAGTGGCACCCTGCGGCTAACTGATCCGACGGAGTCCGCGAATGGTTTCGGGCTGACGCTGTCCGCCCGGAAAAACCGAACGTAGCGTTGACTGAACAGGCAAGCTGCGAGCAAGCTACGGGCCAGTTGGACGCGCGCGTTGATTGACCAGAACATGGGCCAATCAAAACCCAGCACTCCTGATGACAAATCATCTTACCGCAAAGATTGTAACTCGACCTTTTGGAACGTTCTGTTGTTTCTCTGAAGATACCCCTGTATCAAATCGTTCACCACCTTTAAAAGTTGCCTCAGGCCAGCCTGCCTTGTGACATATCATAATGAAAGCAACTGCAGCTCAGGGCCTATGAAGTCACGACAACAAGTGACGAATAGAAACCCTCCGGAGCAAATCAGACAAGTTACACAGCAGCAACGGAAGAATTTTAAAGGATCTCATTGAAACTGCTGCACAGGATGCCTGTTTATACTACCAAAACGTGTGAGCCTCTGTCTTGTTCTATAGGTTATGCTGCCGCTCGATTACTCTCTTCATTTCCCGATCTAAGTCTGAGTGATCTTTCATATGTCGGTTCAGTTCGTTGACGTGTGGAAATCTTGAATAGTGCCGCGGAAACCTGGGACAGCTGAACTAGTTCAGTTTGCAAGTTTCATACTATATAAACGCCTTCCTTAACTCGGCTCCGAAGATCGGTCAACATCTTATCCCAAATATGAGGTCAGGAGACATACTTTTACAATTTTCCCCACCACTGCCTCAAGGCTGCCGACAATGATACTGAAGACTTTATCGCTTCTAGAGTGTGGTCGAAAAATGATGCGAGCGCTTCCAGATCAGCACGATAACAGACGATCACTTCGGGCATAATGAATGGATTTAGGCCCATATGTGGTGCTTATCAAAAAATCCTAAACATGGCACCACCTGGATGTTTTTGTGATGCAGATAGCCCTTGGGGGGTCTTCTTCAGTGACGTAACATGTCTGGAGAGCCCAGGACCGTGACGAAATGGAATTTCTATTATTTCACAGAGGAAGTTTGACAATTTGGGGACTAATCGAAAGGTGACCTCTAGAAATCCAGTAATTTTGTAACCACACATTCCTCTGACTAACTTCTTGTCGAGAATTCCACCGCCTACATTTCCGCTACCTACGTAATCCTTGCAACTATTGAGCGACTGAGGCCGTCTTCAACGCGAAACCGAGGTCGAAAAACAGAAGCTGAACCGCTTAATGCCAGGTTCCAGCGTACGTGGAATCATGAGAGGTGAATTACTAGCACCCCAAAAGTATACAGGGAAATATTTAATAATAATAATAATGATACTGTTTATTCCTAACTAGTGGGTGACATACCGTCAGGCATGATCACACGAGTACAGTCAGTCAGCAAGACTGGGGGGATTGGATGGTACTGGGGATTGCGCGAAGAAAAGGACAGTCATAAACAGTGGGCAATATACGATGTAGATTTGGTCGCGCCTACACCGGCACCAGAACAACAAATCTGGTGCGGTAGCAGAATTGCCGCAGTCTGGCCGGTCAATTTGAACTAAAGCCTAAAACCACCGATGAGACCTTCTCGCCCTTGGACTGTTGGGCTTATGGCAAGGGTCACAAAAAGCGTAGGTGTGGAAGATGAAGTAGAGGAATCAGCAATACGCATAAATGGTTACAGGAATCTCAGAGTTATGGGGTGCATTGAAAATTTTGACAAGGCCTAGTGATTTGATTTGGATTTGCTAGTCTCTCTGCCTTGAAAGTGACAGCAATCAGTCTGGTTCCACTTTCCTCTCCTGCTCCTTAACCTGGGCTTATACTCCTCTCCGTCCAATAGCAATTCATGCTGTGTCTACTGGACCATTTTCGATTGATTAAGTGGCCTTGCTGCGTAGTACAGGATGTAGGGATCCAGCGTTTTTTCAAGTGAGTTAGAGTAAACCTTGTTTCAAGATTTGTATTCTGTCAAACTTCGAATCATATAATTATGTATCCAGACACAACATTCTTTGCTTGTCACTGCTTTCGGAGTATGTAATGTAGCAACCAAGGATTGAATGAACGTTTACTTCAATATATTAATCTTCAGGGTCACTTTTTAATACGTAGCCAGAAATTTGTGTTTGCGCAACAACTTATAAGCGCTCGCGGCTGGAAATCAAGAAGCAAAATGCGTGAGAGATAGGCTATGAAATGTTAGGTTTTCAGAAACAACTATCGCAATTTTTTTGAACTGCCTCAGATTCGGGCTTGACCATTGCTATGCGCCTAAAGAAGGTAGGCAGAAAGAAATATCAAAATAAGCCACAGCTTGACTATTGGTAGAATTTTGATTGTGTATCAAACACATATGGATATTGGCTAGTTAACAGGTGACACAATGAACAGCTTCATCGTGTACCACGAGCTTTAGGTTGGGGGTTTCCGTTTTTTTAAGAATAACAGATCCTATCTCAGTATTCAATGTTCCTGTGATCGAAAATAGCTTCCAGAAAGCTAGCCATTGTCATTTTGGTGCAAACTTGAGTACGGCGGCTAGCGGTGAGCCTTTTTGCATCTAATGTTTTCAGGTAATTTTTGTAGACACCTGCAGTTGGCTCAGCTCATAGTTAATCACGTTCGATTTAGCATATTGTTGAACCAAAACAGCAGACTTTAAGTGCTCCCATGATATAGTTTTGGAATAAATGGCACTGAAAAGCATGTTGCTGGCCTCATGGCTTACTTTTGTGGGTTTCAACGAACGTGCTGCTTACGCTTTAAATTTTCAAGCCGTAGGCACATCAGCCAAAAGTACAGGGAGGTGGCCAGTTGCGCATCACTGCTCACGCCCTTTTTACCACATACGCTTAACAAACCTTTGCAAACACCTTCCGTTTAGATCACAGGTCTTAAACTTTGGGTGATTCTAAAACTGGTAAGAGAGATGCAGCTTTAACACAAATCTCACTTCGTCAGCGGTGCTCCTGCTTGATTGGATACATGCAAACTGTATAAACTGAGCTATCACCCTGCTTAAACTTAAAAACTTACACAGGCCAAAACAATGCTCACCATCATTTAAGGTGCTGACTTACGCTGCAAACGGTCGTGGCTTCGGTTTGTGGAAACTGCTTATATAAAAATTATCCAACTTGTTGCGCAAGACACCAATGAAGACATGATGAACTCTTCACACTTCAAACGTGTAAGGTCAGCGACGGTGACAAATCCAAGGAGACGTGTTCATTCTGTGATAAGAAGGTGTTGATCCTCGAAAACAAAATACCGAATCGCGAAGTCCGGATAAGCACGCGCAGTTCGTCTACAGAATATCAACTGATCTTGACTAAGGGTAAATGCTGCTGCTGGCAGCGTGCCACTTTGAGCACCTGAGTTAACAACCATGGGTATGGAAAACGTGAGTGGTTGTGGTGAAGTTGAGGTATTCGCGGAATGGACAAAAATTAAATTTGTGTTATAGGATTGTACCGTATAAAGGAACTGGACACTCTTACTGGTTTTGTTGTTGGAGAGGGTCAGAGGTAGACGCTTACTCGCCCGGATAGACTGTTTTTTAATGGATAGGAACGGATGGGACATTAGAAAGTCGTATTCAAAAGCACTGTGTCTACTGACAAAATCGAAGGTTTTGTGCGGCGCCGGAGATAATTACAGGCCTGTATATGTGCCTAAATAGGAACATGCTTTGCTGTGGTTATCTGGAAATGAGGCAGGGCTGTGGCTCATTGGTCGCTGAGTATTGCCATCAGCTCCAAACTGGCAGCGGCGCACGAACACAAAAGCCAGTAGATACTAGCAGTGAAGGATGGTCTCAGTGGGGCAAGGTCTTCATTACTTTGTTTGCAGCCAATGGCTACCATCTTTTGGAGAAAAAATTGTTTGTCCGAGAACGTGTGCCTCCGTCTGACTAACGAGGTAGACTAGTTGCGCAGCAACCAACGTGGCCACAGCGCTGACCATCAAGTAAGGCCAACGTCAAGACAGTGTACCTAGGTTACATCAAGCGATTTTAAAAGATAAAGGGGTATTTTATTATCTGCACTTTAGAACACCTTTGGATACGTGACACAACAGGAAGAAACTATAAACAGAGTCGACAGGCAGGCAACAACGGCGTCGTTTTATGATTTCCTGAACAAACTAGGAAACACCGGCGATGAGTGAAGCGTCAAAGCTACCAGATGTTTAGTGCTCATTCTTAAGTACACTGACGCAACGCAACAGGGCGGTATTTTTGAGTATCTCATGGGAACTCTATTCCATACGTATGCTACTAGTTCTGTTAGATGTCCAGCCACCAGGCAGTCGAAGTTGCGGCTTGAACAATACCGGAAAGCCCCTGACAACCAGTTTGTTTTTCCCGTCGTAGGAAAATCCGGGGCGGTAAAAATACTCGGAAGATTCGAAGAGCAAACAGCGAACGGACACGTATTCCTAACATTATTGTGCTGCATCTGCAAAGGCGTATGAGGGAGCACTTTGCTTGCCCTCTTTAACATTCCACTGCACCCTCCGTGCCAAATTATAGAGTTTCCCCGAACAGACTTACGCGAAGAAGCTCAAACAACGAGACCGTGATTTCTTGATGGCAAGGTGCATATCTATCTAATCAATCCATATTGGTCTAATGTGGAGGTCACAGTACACAAGGAAATGGGAATGTACCTTGCTGGCGACAGAGACGTTTTACAAATATCAATCCTTGCCCCGAAGCCTGTATATATTTCGATAATTTCAAGCGCGGAAGAAATAGATTTTACTGGCATTTTGCCCGCCAGGAGGGAAACTCATGGAAGTGTTTGATGTCCTTGGCAAGCGTGGTTATGCTCTCTCTTTTTTAAGCTCTTAATTTTTCCGATGACAGGAAATTTGTTATTCGGGTTGACACAGTCCTGTGGCATTTCCGGCATGACTGCTCCTTAAAGAGGTGATTCCATCGGTAGGATAACCCACCCAGTTCAGCAGCTTAACCGAATATAGTTGGACCGAGGCTATTGAAAACATGTGAATCTGAACAGTTCTTCATAGTCAATGATAAGCAGTGGTACCTGTATTTTAATTTATACAAAAATGTCCCCTTATCATTTTGGGGGCTCTTACTCGAAGGCGCTGGCAGCTTACCAGGTATATATTCCTGATCGCTATGAGACCCAACCAAATTCCTTCGGCAGACAACAAGATATGCTGGGGCTTTTGGCTTCGACTTGAACTGCCAATAGGCGTAAAGTAGAAGCTGCAGGTGTCACCGGCACTGTTAAGCTGGCACAAGCGCGGTTACGGGTGCTCTCCGATCAAACCGCCCAACAATGCCCAAGAAACCAGACGCAAGTCTGTCCCAAATCCTTAAACAGCAGCAAATCTGGTCGTCCAAAAGGCGGTATTGAAAGAGCTACAAGTAGCAGCTGCCGAAATTTTTGCCCATGGGGGAAAAACACCGTCCCTCAAAGATAACAGGCCCGCGCAACTCGGGCTCCCACGGGGCGAAAAAACCGTGCACATGAAAAGCAACCCTCGAAGCCACCAAGATGGGAAGCAGACCAGTATACCAGAGAGGCCCCTTCGAAGAATTCCACTCAAACCCGACGTACAACTATTAAGTCTGCTATCCTATCTGGTCACACACCTCTCTGTTCCTCACCTTTGGAGGCAGCAGAGACAGTGTTGAAATGTTTGGCCACTAACTGCCTCAGCCGCGCAGGCCAACTACCATTCCTCCTAGATTCGGTCATCACCAACGAAAGACCCTTCGTTGATCAGGTGCAAATTACCGCTCCACTGTGACACAGTGACCACTGTGTGCTGACCCTTGGTTTCATCTGCTACTGGGCCAAAACTCGCGAACTTCAAACGTGGATTCGAAACTCCTGCCGTTCAGACTTCTCAGGAATGCACACCTTTCTTGTTCAAGTTAAACTGGGAGCAGCCTCAGTGAAAGACTTATACTGGCCCATTGTTCTGAAAATTCATGAGGCTGACGCGATATTAGTCCCCAAAAAACCAGCACGCAGTCAGATGGACCAAAAGCTACCTAAAAGGATTCGACGATTTCTGGAAAAGAGGTCCCAACTATTTTTCAAAAAGCTAACCACATGTGACACAGAAGACGGGCTGGCATTTCGTAAAATGCGGCACCGCTGTAAATCAGAAATTCGCCAGTGGAACATACGAAAGCGGGCCACGATACTGGACCTCGCCCGGAAAAACAAAAATTTGCTGTTTAACTACATTAGCCACCACCGAAGAAATAAGCCAACCACCTTCTCCTTGAAAGACAGAAATTGGGTACCCACAAGTGACACAGCTGTGGCACCTGAAGTCATCAGAGAACACCATGCAGTCCTGTATTCAGCCCCATCGTTTTCGTCACATCCAAACTTGTTAAGACATAACTGCGATCGGCCTATAACCAACGTGGTCTTCACTGAGGGGGACATTCGTGAACTCATGCACAATACAAACCCATCCAGCGCGTTGGGGCCGGACGAGGTCCATGCAAGGATCTTGAAGGAAATGTTGATCACACTGGCAAAATGTTTCCCCCTGGTGTATATTCAGTCGCTTGACCAAAGCCACCGACCCTCTCCTAGGAAGGAAGTGATTGTCACGCCAATCCACAAACCGCGCGACCGACGATCGCCCGTCAACTACAGGCCTATTAACCT
>SJOL01005877.1:177783-248952 GCA_004794785.1 Opisthorchis felineus | reverse complement strand
TCTTAGCTCCGTATAGACAAGAAGGGTCATCAAATACATTGTAATCAATCCGACGGTAAATTAACAGAGCTGCTTTTCAAAAGCTCCCAACTAATAAAATCTGTCACATAAGGTTATATCCAGCTGGGATAACCTTCGGGCTGAGATGGTTTTAAGTATGTTTAAGGATCCCACATAAACCGGCGCAATGCCATGATATTTCATTCTTTACGAGTTACTTGTGCAGTTGGATCAGTTCAAAATGTTGTTGAAGCTATCAGCCGATTCAGTACTTTGGTCGCCCAGGTTCTTACCAATTCACACTACGAAGGATCATTATCGACGAAGTCCACTGAGACGAAGCCAAGCGGCTCGCACTCAGGAATGTTGCGAAGTAAGCATTTGTGGGCACTTAAGCTGATTCACGTTGGCAAAATGCATCGCCGGATGAATGCAATATAACAAGACAGATGCCTGAATTCGTATTCGGATTTAGATGAAATTTCTCCGCCGAATATAAAATAAAAAAGCATTAATTTCAGCGGGAAATAGCCATACGTTGAGCCCACTAACACGGTTCATATAATGTTAAAATATAACGCTCTGGGAAGCACTTTCGCAATCTGTCCTCCGTAGTGTCAACCCCACGACTTCAATCGAATGCCAAAAAGTGTGGTTATTTATATTTTGACTGTTTTCCGCGGATTGGTTCAATACACTTGATTTCGAGAGCGCCGACGTTTTATCCACAGTCGAACAGCCAGTCGGAACGCTTCGCTGACACTATAACGTTCAATCCACAAGATCAGAGTAGGAGGAACAATGAAAAAGCTTTTGCAAAAGTTCCTGCCAGCATATCGAGTGGAGTTAGACGTGAATTCGCCTGACGGTTTTTCACCAGTGAGGGCACTGCTCCGACGTAAGCTTCAAACACCGCATGACATTAACTGGCCACAGAAAATGCAGCTGTGTCACGGCAACACGGTAATAGAAAACCAGTTATACAGGCATCGTAGTACAACCGCGCGACGTTTCAGCGAAGGCAAGGGAGTGTTGGTTGGAGACTACAGAGGCAGAACTCGCCAGTGGACTCAAGGACACATACTTCGCTGGCATGGCAAAGTGCTGTGCGAGATTCAGGTTGTCTAAACCATGTGGATCCTGCCCACAAACGAAATACTGCCGACACATGCGCAGATCTTTCCCAGGCGACCGAGTGAGTTGGGCCTGGAGGTGATTGTGGGCATTTGTTCTCGACACCATTCCAGAAAATCAATCAGCTGCTCCGTCGGAGGCTCAGCCTGAGCACGACCGCGAAGCTCGACAGACAGGATGCGCAAGCTGGTGGGGCGCCTGAAATTTAATCTCGACTTCGAAGCTACATCAACAAATTTATGTGGGGGGAATTCGGCGGAATCCCACGTCGATGAAGCTTACTGTTCGCGGTTATGCGCTGCTACAGAGGAGAAGCCTATCCCGCACACGATTGACCGAAAGTTCCAGGCCACTTGGCTGTCCAGCCTCAAGGCGAGCTCTGATTTGTCGAAAGCCTCGGCCCAAAAGCCAATCATGACCCAGTAGCCGCCGAATACCGGTGGCCAATGGCGCATCCAGAAAGCGCCAGAAATTCCAAAATGTTGCTGCGGCATACACTTTACATACGACGAGCTGTACATGTGTTTTTGATCTGGTGTTGGGCGTCAATGCATGTTATGCACCTTTGGTGTTTGTTTTGACGAGGAGGCTAGCATAAGAGTTTCAGACCGAGAATTTTGCTGAGAAATCACCGTTATAACAAGTAGGTTGTGTTTTGTTTTATCTGTGCGTACTAACTTGTCCACTCTTGTCTGCGGAACAGGTCCTTTGAAACTCCTGTGATGGTTCGTTAGTATTCCCCATCCCCAAAAGAGGTGCTGGCACTGCATGTTGTAAACACAGTTGTCAGTTCGTCTTATGTTGTAACAACGTTTCTGTCCACACCTTGATTTTGTGTTTTGGAGGCTGCACGCATAACCTTAGCCCGTGCGAACCAAGTGGGGTTTGAATCGTGTGGAAACTCCACTAAGCACACCTGCGTATTCCTTCGGCCCTTTTAGCACCAGTACATGTACAAGCAAATCACAATCTTGGTACCTCTCGACTTCAAAAGCGCTGTAAATTCTGCTAACCGGTTAACATTTCTAACCAGAAGATTGTGCACATAATTTGACGCCAATATTCACACACTTATGAGGTTTGAGAATGTATTGGGATCTTTCTAAAGGCTTCTGTATGAAATTCATATCAAGCGAGGAAGACAGCACCATCCATTCTTACCTTACCATCTTTACCAATGAGGCACAATACTTTTCTCAGCAAAACATTTGCGAGCGAAATAAAACTTTTTACGGCAAAATGTTGCATTGTGTTGCATATGTGCTCAGACCGAAAATCACCCTAATCTGCCGTCATTTTTTGGCACTTTGTTTTAATTAATCTCCATTTGAAATTTTGAGAAGGCGTTAAATCAATACACGAAGGATAACTATGTGGTATCTGTGCGTTCATCCAGTAGTTGAAGTACCAACGTTGTTTTACGCTACAAATGGGTGTACTACTTATGTAGCAGGCGACATCCACGACCAACGGAATGTCGAGGAATCCGAAGAAGCTAGTAAACTGAGCGTGTTTTCTAATAAAAAACAGTACGCAAAGCACCGGCTGTCCAGTGCGGTTTTGTCTACGGAGGCAAAGGAACCACCCCGCAGTCACCTCATTTGATCTCGAACACAACCACAATTTGTCTAAGTTTATGTACGATCGGCTTCCGGTTAATCGACGGCCAGCCGAAGACGAGTTGGGCACATGCAGGGCCCTTCTGAACTATGGAACGCCGTCTTGTGAAATGCGGCAGTTTGTGGCCGATGAGTTTGGCAAGATCCTTAACACTCAAGTTATACAACTACCGCCGGAAGTGTCGGCCGGCTCTGTTGAGTAGGTGCCGCATAGTTGGGTTTTATTGTGGCATGTGATATGGTTTCGGTCCTGGCAAGTCTTCGGGAGACCGGATTCGTGCTTGTGCGGCAGTCAGAGGAAGAGACTATGACCACACATGCTTCTCCCGACGGCAGCAGACAGCGTTGTTCCAACGCTTTCCAGATGTAGTAAATGTAGACGGAACGCACGCAATAAATCGTTTTGGGTAAGTTTTTTGAAAGCACCTAATATTCAGCCTGTAGATACAACCTGTATACCTTGCTGATAACGGACGGCATGGGTACCGGGGTCCGGTTGTGCATGCGTTCGTAGAGAGAACTGTTCGACTTATTCAATGAAATGATGGAGGAGCAGCAGCAGCCACTTGATTAGGCATCGTGGACCCCTAGCCGCATGTTAGTCGTGTGCGTCAGCTAGGTTCGTCCAGCTGTCCGCTATGATGCACGTAGGTTCCATGTGGCTAGTTGATCAACGTCATGGTCTTGCTGGCATATTTCGCAAGCTATAATGGAACACTGCTGTTTAACAACAAACTTGCACGATTGTTCGCCAACAATGAACGTGGCTTCCGCAATTTTAACTGGTACCAGCAATTATCGAGCAAAAAATATTTACAGGAATGGCACCTTCGCATATTTTGCATCCACAAGGGCCGTATAGATTCTAGAATGTTCAGGGGATTGTTTCGGCTGTGAAATTATCTGAAATTTCTGTCCACTGTGAGTCACCTGTTTCTGCAGTTCGCGATTTCTTATTACATTAGGCGACGTATTCACAGTCGTTTGTGTTTATTCACCTTGAAGATTCGCTCACTTAAACAAATCACCAATGTCAATCAATTCAATCAATTTATCAGCTATAAACCGTGTACCATAGGCACATTGGTTCCAGCTGCTACAGTTTCGATCACCGGAAAACGGGTATGTGGAACGTACCAATGTAGATAATTTGCATAATACATATACATATACATCATACATAGACATTCCACACTATGAAGTGGCAACCCTGAAAATGTCGTAGATTTCGATAAATCGATTCCACTGTGTGAATACTAAGTGGCGCCATCACCCATATCTTCCCCTTACTCATCAAATGATGCGCTGAGGTTAGCTCACCTACCGGTCTCCTAACCAAACAACTCATCAACTACAAGCCATGTAGCATGGGTGCTTTATTCGTGCTTTATTCTGACTGTAATCGTATGATCATGCCTGACGGTATGCCACCCACTAGTTGGAAATAAACAATATTATTATTATTATTATTACACTGGTTCCAGCTGCTACGGTGTCAATCCGCGGAAAATTGTAGACACAGCAAAGCATTGTAGGCGATGGCATTTTGAAATATTTCGATAACTGTGCAGCTATATATTAAAGGCGACAGCTTTGATGCACGAGCGCCACTCGTTGCGCGATTGAGTCATTTTTGTCAGTGTAATTGAACATTAGTAAGCGTCAAGAGCATTGGCAGTTGTCGACCCAACTAAGTTTACCGGTTAGTGTTTTCATACTTCGTCGCCAGGTCATGCACTGTTCACCTCCCGGTCGCTTCCACTCGGCACAGGGCTAAGCGAAAAGAGCTCTGGGAGGCAAACGGTCTTCTCCTATGCGCAGTAAATGTCCTAACCAGCGTAAACTGTGAAGCGTGAGCAAACCACTTATCGCGAGAGAGTCCCTTCTTTCTACGACCATCTGGCGTACCTCAACATTACTAATCCGATGTTCCCACCAGACCAAACCAGTGGTTCGGAGACACCGATGGTCAAACACTGACATCTTTCGTATGTCATCTGCGCGTAGAGGCCACTTCTCTGATCCATAAAGCGATATGGATCGCACCGCCGCAGTGTAGACTCTGTCCTTGACAGAAACTCACGTGACGCAGGCGCCACAGGTGTCGAAGGTTGGCAAAAGCTTCCCTGGCTTTCCCGATTCGAAAAGTAATCTCATCTCTAGCCAGTCCACCGGAACTCATACAACTACCCAGGTGAACAAATTTATCTACGACGTCGATTATCTCTTTAAGCGTGAGGTTTATGTTTGGTCACACCCGGTCTTGTAGCAGCACCTTACGCTTTGCAGGTGTGAAGCGCATGTCCAACCGTGCGGCGGATTTATGTAGGTTATTAAGGCAGTTTGCATTATTGAAGGATCTGAACCAAGGAAAGCAATATCGTCCGCATACTTAATTTTTGTGAGGGAACGTCCCAGGAGCATTTCGACTCTCGAGGTTTCGGAGGCAGACAGAAATTTCAAACAACACATCAATAACAAAGTCGAAGAAGAAAGGTGAGAGGGGGCAACCTTGTCTTACACCAATGGACGTGGTGAACTCGGGCAATATAGCCCAGCACATTCAGTTCTAAGGCTCAGTGCAACTATCATGCCTTCAATACCACGGCTCATTGCAGTAGAATCAGCAGATACCAAAAGAGTGAATTGTGGAAAATCTGGGCTTGTCTTAAGCGGTATAAGACCGCGGTGGGGTCTTTTGCTCGGGTATTGGAGATGATAATATAAAAAGATAACCATTCAGCTGTAACACCCTTTCGGTGCCTAGCTACCATGCCAACCGAAGGACGCTCGAGGGTTGGGATACTGCCAGGTTGCTCATGATTGGACAGGAAAAGTCCAGAAGCATAGTTCGGGGTCGAACCACGGACATTCCGGTCAGTAAATCCGCGCTCTAACCAGTGGGCCATCTTGCCCTGGGTTTTTGAGACACAACACACATCGGTAGAAAGAGGAAACAAGGTTGCAGCAAGGAAGACCTGTTACCCAATTTGGACAACGAGTACGGGAAATAGACGCTACCACATAAATAGGACTTCTAAGTTTAGTGGGGTATCATTTGGCCCCTTTCGGTGTGTGATAGATCAGACACCCAACCGAAAGGCGTCACCTTGTCATAGTTCTCGGGCTTCAGTCCTGCAACGATTCTGTGAGTTACGCTGCATCATCATCATCATCATCGACAGCATGACATCAGTGTTCAACACCGATGCTTCCCTGCCGTACGTTGTACGTGGGCTGGGATATTGTCAGGGCGCCCACACTTAGACAGGAGGACGATTGGGGTCCTCAACCAAAGCCTTTGGCTCAAAAGCCTAACCGCAAGGCAGCGGTGTTTGGCAGGAAGTGCAAATGCATTACCATTTCTACGGAACAAGTCGCCATATGTTCCAACCCCCAACCTGGAGGACCAGGAGACTGTGTTCGTCAGACTTCTAACCATTGACCAACCTGGTATGAGAGACTCTGAGTGTCGCGGGGACACCCCCAGTATAGCTCAGTGGGTAGCTGAAGTACGCAAACCGTCACACCACGGTAAGGTCCAGTCTCTTCGTGACGCTGTCCAGACCTCAGTTCCCCAAGGTTCAACAATGACGAGAAGGCCAAAGTGGAGCAGGCCGACGTAGACCGGCGAGTCCCCGTACTGCTAGTAATCGTATTAGGAGGCGGTCTTGACGCAACGTCGTACTATCCTCTGCAATAGGAGTGTGAAGGCAGTAAGGTCTTTTCCCCAGGCGACCAGCATGTCCATATTCATGGAAGCAGCGATGCTGCCTTCCTCCGAGGGAGGACGGGTTAGAAAAGGTCGGCCCTAAAACCGCACACTCCGATCATCCAAAAGTCGACCGTGACCACCGGCGCATTACTCAATACGGCCGAAATACTTTTAAAACCAAAGAGTTCGGTGCTGCTCAAAAGGCACCTGCTGTGCGCAGCCGCATAAGAAGTAAAACAGCAATGCCTTATTCATTGAGCCCTCGGGTTAGGCCAACACCCTGCAGCCGAGCAGGTCAGACAATTGAGTCATCGGCTCCGAGCAGGGTCCCCAAAGAAAACCCTACTGTCCGCTGCCTTGCGGGTCAGACTTTTGAGTCAGAGGCTAGGGACAGGGTCCCCGAGCAAAACCCTACATCCTCCCACTGCATTGTGGGTCGGACTTGAGTCAAACGCTCAAGGTGGGGTACTTCAACCAAACCCTTTTCCTCGGCCTGGGCAACCGGGACGTATCATTTGCCCACGCAGTCCCGTGTCCACCGATGTTCCTCCCCAACCCCTTCACACCACACAAGCAAACGTCGCCGGGGCGTGTGACTGTCAGTTAGCTGACCGATGGGCCTTGTACACCCCAGTGCCCAATGACGATAGAAAAAATAACACCTTTCTAAATCTGCGAAATCCTCCCTACATAGGAGCTTTTAGCGTCGCTTACTGTATAACAAATTGGCGACAGGGCAATCCTCGCCCAAACAATATACTCCTTCAAAATTCATGTATGCTGTGGCTCCAAAACACGCACACAAGACCCAAGCGTAAACATCTATATTTCAAAACGACAAGGACGAACTCTTCTCTTTCACATTTTTCTCTCTGTGTCCAGAATCGATGACTCCTGAAATATATGGCGCGGGAGTTGCGCTCAGCTCCAGAGCTGAACACGCTTTGCTGGATTGGATCCCAGTGAACAGTCATCTTTGCGCCGTCCGGTTATCCAGCTCAATCAAGCTCAATGCTTCTCGACATTAAAAGCGGTGCCTGTTTGTAGTGTCGGCCAATGTCCCAACGGACTGCAGTTCTGGTGCTTAGAATGATGCTTTCTATCGGGAGTTATTCAGGCTCATTCGTCAAGCAAGAATCACTGACATTGTGATCCTTGCAGGCGATATGAATGCCCAAGTCGGTCGTCTGAGCTCCTTCGAATCACATTCGGGCGGCCGGTTCGGAGTCGATGCTCATCGCACAGACAACTCTTCCAGTTTTGTGCTGATCATGAGCTGTTTCTGGCCAGTAAGAACTTTCGGCACAAACGTTCGCATCGCGTGACCTGGCGGACACCAGCTGAAAATCAACCTTGGCCCCATGTGGATCACATGGCCACCAGCCACTGGTGGAGAGCCACAATTCAAGATTACCGTTCCTTCTGGGACACAACTTAATTCCGATCACACCATGGTGCGTGCACACCTGACAGTTCGTTTCCCCTCAGGCCCTCGCAAGCCAACAAGAAGCATGCCAATCCGCCATCTTCGAATAACTACCATAGCTCAACAGTACCGATCTGAGCTAGCCTAACAACGCTCCACAGTAAAGCAATACTGTATTGGTAGTGAGCACGTGGATAAAGCAGGGCAAAATGTTAAAGGAGCTATGCTTGGGGTTCACTGTTGTCTGTCCGACTTCTCCGATTCGACCACAAGACCACTGGATGTCATCGAGACCGCTATCCTTGATTGATGCCAAGAAATTCATACAAGCGGGCAACGAGTACGACGGCGCACGCAAATCCCTCAAGCTCCGAATAGCAGAGAACCTAAGGAAAGACCGAGAGGTCTGATGGACATCGAAAGTTCTGGAGATGGGGAAGGCCTTTGCTACCGGAAACAACCTTGCCCTATATCAACTGATATGGTCAACTGGCCCTAGGAAAGCAGCGGTCAGTGAAACGATAAGTGAGAAAGGCGGCTCATTAATTCACTCGCAAAAACGTCGACTGGAAAGATAGGCCGAACACTTCGAAGAACAGTTTAGCTGGCCTCCTGCAACCCAGCCTGTAGAGATAGTGCATACGGGCGAATGGGATGTAAACCTTAGTCGCCCGTCAGAAAAAGAAGTAAAGTGCGAAATATCGGTACTGAAACGTGAGAAGATACTATGACCGGACGGTCTGTATCCAACCATGTTCAAAGAAGGCGGAGAATTCCTGGTGACCCATCTAGCAAAGCTTATTGGTACGATATGGAGCGAAAAGAAAAGGCCTACAGAATGGAGCATGTCGACAGTTATCCCTATCTTCAAAAAGGGTACGCGGACGCTGTGTGAAAACCGCCGTGGCATCAACCTGGTCCTCTCTGGTCTTATCCTTCGAAGTTTGACTGAACACGGAGAGAAAACCAAGCTGAGTCCCTTCCTGCAAGAGGATGCGTCGATCATATTTTCACCCTCCGACAGATTCTGGGACGGTGACGTTGTTTCCAGCGCCCAACAATGGTTGTCTTCCTTTACTTGAAAGCCGCCCTTGACTCTATGGACCGTCAGCCACTATGGCAGTGTCTGTGGAGCAAAGGCGTCTCGCGTAAATTCTTGACCTTCCTTAAGGCGCTGTACGCCAACTCCTGCGGACGTGTGAAGGTCCACGAGAAGCTCTCGCTTGAGTTCACCACATCAAGAGGTGTCAGGCAAGGCTGTCCTTTTTCACCTTTCCCCTTCAATTTCGTCATTGATACGATTATGGAAGACTCATTAGCAGCCTCTATTACCTGTGGGGTTGAAGTGCTCCCGGGGCGTCCGCTCACAGATATCGAGTATGCAGACGACATAGCTCTTCTTCTTTCTGACGCCGTATTAAACAATCTAAATAATTTCACCTCACGGTTTGGCGCTCGCTTCACACCCGCAAAGTGTAAAGCGTTACTGCAAAACTGGGTTGGCTCAAACCCTGATTTCATGCTTGTGGATGTGATCCCATTGAGGTAGTAGACAAGTTTGTGTACCTGGGCAGCTGTATCAGTCACGGTGGTCTGTCGAGCGATGATATTTCCATCCGGATTGGGAAGGCCAGAACAGCTTTTGTGAACCTGCATCATCTGTGACGGACGCGTGACATCACCTTATCCGTCAAAGGTCGAGTTTAAAACGCTGCGGTGCGCTCCATATTACTATATGGATCAGAAACCTGACCGCTGCGCGCCGAGGACGTCAAAAGACATCAAATGACCATCGATGTCTTCGGAGCATTGTCCGAGTCTGGTGGGAACACCGGATCAGTAATCCTGAAGTTCGTCGAATAGTTTTCGGAAGAAATAACTCGCCCACGATAGATGAACCTGTCACTCTCCACAGGTTGCGCTGGTTTGGCCACGTGCTCCGTATGCCAGTCGACCGACTTCCTCGTAGGGTTCTTTTCGCACAACCACGTGAAGGGTGGAAACTTGTCAGGGGAGGTCAAACAACGATTTGGCAGCGAAGTATAAGAGCCATTACCAGCAAACTCAGCTGCGCTGGATGAGGACCCCCGGACAGGCCACATCAATGGTTAGGGACATTGTCGGACATGGCCCAGTCGCGCCCCCAATGGCGCTCGTGCATCCAAGCTATTGCCCTCAATGCATATCCCCCCTCCCAATCTCCCCACCTAAAAGTTCACTGACAACCCTGTATTTGCGCATCAATTAGATCAGCTCCCGCCTCCCCCCACCTTCCCAAATCATCAATGAAAGAAACTGTGGCAGCTATGACCACTTCGACAAGTACGCGATCCTTACAGCTGCCGGTGACTTAGGCTCCACAATGAAGAAGTGCGTCCTTCTTGTTTTTCAGACACCTCTGTCCAAGTGCTGAATGCACATCCAATTTCTGCTTAGCATTTTGATTTCCGGCCTGTCTCATGGCCTGTGCAACAGCGGAAAGTAAATGATATTCTTCCTACTCTGCATTTCTGTCACCCAGCTACTTGTTATATGATGTGTTCAAGGGAGAAGGCTTCAACCTACGGAGGGATGTCTACATCCGGATGGCAAACACAGTTCGGTGAGTGGGTCTTTGTTCGCCACTATTGTTTGGCTGCTAGCGTTGTTCATCGGTGAGGTGGACTGCTTTCGGAGCTATGCTGCCCTACTGGAGTTTCTGATTAACCTATTTTTAACTTCAGCTGAGATGAGGCCTGCTTCGAGCTCGGTGCGGCCATCAGATAATGGCGTCCGCTTGACTGTTTCTTCCTTGAACATTTCCATAGTTCCAGTTTGACACCTTTTCCTCCCGTGTCTGCGACATAATCAATAGGAGGCATGAGGAACGTGATACTGTCCAATCGCATTTTGGCGCAACCAGTTGGCGCAATCGCCTAGTAGCTCGTGTCCTTCATCTTGGGTAACATCAAAGTTCTTACGGCGCTCTGTATCAGGGGAGTGCCACAGCGTCAGGTTGTTTGTCACATCCGTCCGCCTTATGGATCTCCATTGCATTTCGGGGAATATTACTCCTGGATCCAAAGTTTCACAACAAAAAACACTATACCGACTCACGGCTGCTTGGCGCATTGAGTTCCAGTCAGCTGTGGATAGACATTTAGAATGGATTCGAGGACGAGTTAGAAAAGAGTCCGAATTATCGAGATTAAACAACGTTTTACTTGTCTAAGAACAAGCATAGATGAGCTGAAATGTACATACAGAGATTCAGTACGAGTATATTGGGTAAGTATAATAATAAGCAGACAAAAAGCATGATAGATACTCGGGTTTCCGTCAAAAACCTGAGTTTTTGATCGATTCTATCGAAGCCTTGGCAGTTCCTGCACTTTTGATTTCTTCATGTTTCATCACTGATACCAGAGATAGAGCATTTAGTTCGATTTCATTGTTGCATTCACCCGACTACGAATATTTTCAACACCTTAAGGGCACTCGTTTAGTTCTGCTTTCAGATAACCGTTTTTTCAGCGGATAGGCCACCTCAACTTTTTTCAAATAGTTTGTGCCCAAGCGTACCGCGCTCACATTTTGATGCTTACTTCCAAACGTTTAAACCTGTGCTTGCCTTACTTGAGAAATGCACAACAGTGACTCACATTTACCAAGTTGATACACAGAAGGTGGAGATCGAACTAAGTTGGTGCAGTTGTTTCTTTCTGAGGGTGTATCTGAAGAGGCCGTGCATAATTGATTGCATGGGAAGGAGCTCACCCTCAGAAGAGGATCCAAAACACCAACCTAATTCGTTGTATTTAGATGGATGGTCTCTCCTGAGGGTTATTCTTTCAGAGAAGGCACGACTTGTTGCTGTCAACGTGGCGTTATGTAACTTTACCTTCAGAGCTCAGTGCTTCCAGCCATAAACACGCTCACCAGTATATCTCGGATTTAATTAAGTTCGATCTGGAAGGGCCTTGTACTACGGCAATCATAAGAGATTCACGCCTTCCCAAATATCCGAAAATGGCGAACTTGTTGGATCCAGTTAGTGCTGCTGGTTTATGTTTACTCGTGATGGTCACAATCGTCTGGAATTCTCCACTTGGCGACTTTGCAGAATATTTGTCTACCAGACATCCCCAAGCGATTGAAAATTCTCTTCGTAAGGAAATTTCATGTACTTTTCCTATGGAAGCCGGTATTTACTGGATATCGACTGTTGGTCCCCTTCATCTGACATTTGCTTCAGTTGACGCCCATATTTACTGAATTCGTGAATTTTATCTTCGTTATTGATGGTCCGGAATCATAGATTTGCATTTCAAGACTCGTTTTACCCTCTTTTCGGCTTGTTGAAATTCGACACAAGTAAAAAAGGTTAACTTCTTGCGATGCTACCTGGTGGCACTTTATTTGCATCTCCGGCTCTCTGGTTCGTGGGTTGTGAACATGCGTGACATCCAAAACGTATATACGGGGTAATGCACCCAGTGGTAGGAACGTTTATTAATGTTGCAACACACCCATCGTCACACTTGTAAAGTGTGGACTGTTGCCACGACGCTGTTGCCACTGTTGCCACGACACTGAGTGGAATCTAACATGAACCTCATGCTTGTGGACGAGCCCATCGGTGTCGTGGATAGGTTCGTCTGTCTGGGGAATAGAAAAAAATAACCGTTCAACTTTGGCCTCTTTTCGGCGCGTGGCTACCACGCAACTTGAAAGAAGTACGAGGTTTAAGGTAGTGCCAGGTTGCCCAAACCTAGACAGGAACAATCGAAGTGACAGGGTTTGGGTTCGAACCGCGCACCTAGTTAGTAGTCTGCGCAGGTGCATAAGTCCCAACTAACTGAAGAAAGGCATCAGAAATGACGGTGACGTTCTCCAGCCCTCGATGTTTATGCTGCCAACGTGACATCAGTCTAGATGCCATGGGTGGGGTGTACTCTGTTGCTTTGTGATCTATTCTACCTTTGGGAACGTGCCACACAGGGAGATATTACCTCTTGGCATCAGAATCACCGCGCGGATCAGCAGTAGTGAGGTACACCAACTAGGCTTTAGAAGGAAAAGTTCCATAGACGGTTCAGCTGGTCACTATCCATAGGACTTCTTTACTGGTCAGAACATGTAAGTTTTACTCTAGAGGACCGCTTAGCTCGCAAAGCCCTCTTTCCCAAGTCGTGTGTCGCGTGGAAACAACTCAGGTTTCGCATCTCCTATGTTAGTCCTTAACTTGCTGTTCCGCCCATTGTGATATGTCAAAAGATACGGTAGCTTGACACAACCTCTAATGGGGACAAATGGAGACTGCTATATTTGTATTTGTAGGGCGATGACAGGGCTTTTCGCAACGTCACCCTAAACTATTAGTGATGGAGTGGGAAGCACCGTACTAAAAATGCTCAATTTTGGTTGGTCCATATTCTAACCAATCTTGGCCTACCTCCAGGCTACTGTTGGTTCCCCATAATCCGTCCAGTCGATGCGATTTTCGATTATTCCGGGCGGTCAGCCTCCGAAAAGGTGTGAAAGCATTTGCCAGTCAACCCAGTTGCGTTGGCAACCGCCGCCTCCCCGGAGCGAAGCACACCTGCGGTTAGCTACCGTTACAAACGTTGCTCTTTCGCGCAGCCAAAGGCGACTCTTCGTCAAAGCCACTACCATATGCGGGATTCCGGAGTCTGATTTGCCAGCAGCTTGTTTTACGTATACAGTAAAACCCATTAGTAAGGGGCAAGCTTGGGAAAAAATGGAGTGCGGAAAGAGGAATCTCTCACAGAGGTATTGTGGATATACGTCCATGTGCCCAAGATTAATCAGAAGGTTTACCGTAGTTTTACCTCACGTCTACTTTGCTTGAACTCGAGATAGCTCAGTGATTAGGTGCCAACTTCCTGACCGGAAGGTCCGTGGTTCGAACCCAACCTCAGTATCTTGACTGCTCCTGTCTAGGCTTAGGCAACCTGATAGTATCTCAGCCCTCGTGCTTTATTCGGGTGGCATGGCAGCTAGGGGTGTTCCAGCCTAACGATATTCGACTTTGTTTTATGGAAAGTACATGATAAATCAGTGATTTCCCATAGTGGAGGCACTAAGCCTTTCATGAAGTATTTCTAGGGCCTGAAAATAACCGTTTGTCTTCAAATCAATGGTTGGTAAGTTTCATTTGAAACTAAGTCATATGACATGTCTTTGGGGAGGGAATGATATTTTGGCGCATGGTCCTAGGGAGAAATATGATGAAATTAGGTTCAGAACCACCGTAATGAACGATTTGGGTTTCTCCAATATGAGGCGCATACTTTTTCTTTTCATAGCCGGTTTTACACCGACCCGTTAAAATACGTCAGTTAATTCACCTCTGTCAGAGTGCATAGCACATGAACATGTACCATTCGCAAGCCGTATAATCCCACAACTTATCTGCAACGCCACATCAGCTCTGTCGAGATAGATGTAAGAGCTGTTGGCATTGTAATCACCTACCTCTATCATTCCTCGCTGTTCACGAGAATAACCAAATCTTTCCGACCTATTATGTCAGTGTCAGAACCAGTTTGCTAAGGTTTTAGTAAATTTAGGAGCCCTTTGGTCACTGCTCAGTGATAGTGATTTTGCTACACAACCGACCCAATGCAGTTGCCTGTCAAGCGCCAAAATATGTATCTCTTTGAGCCGATCATGTATTTGATCGTAAAGGTTTAGCTCGAACAGAGATAAAAAAATGAAGTGTGCTCTGATAAGTTTACTAATCTCTGCGCTGTTTTGTGAATACATAACCACCGCCTTCACGAATAATTAGCGTTTTGAAACGATAAAATGCCATGCTAGAATCACTGGGGAACACCGACGAGGGGTAGAATATCTCTGAGTGGTTCTACGTGTTATGGAAACTCCACTGATGGTCCCATAGAGAATTTGAGGAATGTCTCCAGGTCTTTGGGGTCCAGTATTGAGGGGAGTTCTTGTTGACCAGCCTCACTATAACCTCCACTTCCTTTTCACTGAAATTCAAACCAGGGTTCTTTCCACCACCCGTCTTACAGGTTGCTAAACCTGAATCGTAAGTCCAGCAGTCCGACCAATTGGACTTTAGTCCTCCCTCCCTGGATGCTCATGTCTCATTGGATGACTGCAGCCAGCCAGTTACCAAATGTGACTCTGTCCTCAGATCCTCTGCCATGGTCAACCTTTTTCGACCTGGACAGTTTATCCGAGGTGATCCCCGTTATGGAATTGGAGGAGTTCATGACTACCGGTACGTTGTTCGTTTTATGTCCACTGGTCGGGCATGCTATCTGACTGTGTGGATTCCTCCCAACGGCTAACACTAACCATCAGTAGTGCACATACAGTCATATGTACGTGCACACATGCACGGTCACGTACAAAACACCTTTGGAAACAAAGTTAAACTGAAAAACCAATAAATGTGGAGGTTGGTGTCAAGTGATAAGGCCCACAATAACCCTACATGCTGCCTCGAAACCTAAATCCTTAGTGTTAATCAGTGACTTGGTGTCAGTAGGGTATTAGTGATGGAAAGAGCTCTCGAGTTCTGGTTGTACATCAGCACCCTAAATGAACACTTCCAGATTGTGTGACCAGCTGTGATAGTTGCTCCGCCACAACCATTTTGAGGGGAGGAGAGGGGCTTTCGGAACTTAGAAGTGGACTACATGACATTAATCTTGTGAACCACTTTCAATGGCCTACTAGCATTGCGTCACTTTTTTATGTGTTGACTAAAACATTTTCACTGAGCGCAGTTTAAAAATGCCCGTCATTTAGTTGCCAGGACTAGAAAAGAGATTAGTACGATGTTGAAATCGGTTGCCGTTCGGATTCTGGGATGTGTTGCTAGGAGATCTAGTGATCAGCTTCATGCTAGACTCCTTCCAGTTCTTCTGTCACTGATAATAGCACACACCTAAGCCACAGGGAACACGACACGTAGACACCCGAAGTTATGTCCGCACCTTGTTTCTTATGATTATGGCACGTTATAACGAACATTCCCTTCGTTTTGCTAACCTGCACCGTTTCCCTTATTGAGAGTAACTGCTTACTTCTGTCCCAACAAATGAGAGAAAACACTGACATTCTGATTTTGACTCTAGTTTGTTACGGCGTTTTCTTGCGTGTTGTACCTCAGCAAGGAAGTTATCCGTCGTACTATCATCACCCGAATGGAAAAGACCACCAGATAGTTGCAATATGCGAAAGCTAGTCATTTCAGCCCACCCAGCGTGTGTAATGTGGGTGACCAACTAAACTCTGGTCACAACCAGAAGTTACCTAATCACTTGACATCTGTGAATGGCCGTCTTGTTCATCATGCATAATAAGGGTTAACATGATGTAGATCTCAGTGTAAGCAGTGTGCACACCCAGGCACGCTCACCCTTTACGTTATACTCTTCTACAACTAACCAGTTTTTCCCGACTTGTCCATCTTTTTGCAATGAATATTAGTGTTCGTCTTCATGCCACATATGCGGGCTAAAGTAACATCACCCAACCTTTTGAACCTGTCGAAAATGGATAATCTCATTCTGGTAGTGTTGAGTATACAACCATTCACCTTATAAGTTTTCCGACGTGAAGACCACCCTCTCAAATAGAGCGGCTCTTAATTCCCTGCGTTTCCCTATTTATGTAAACGCTTCATAATAACCAGCTCCAGATCGAGAACATCCAGTCTTGAAGTAAGCGCAGAACTGCAGATTATCGCCACCACTTTTCGGCTATTTCAATTTTCTCCACCGATACCTATTTCTCATGCACAACCATTTTCTTCCCCAACTCAATCTGATCCTATAACTTTAGTGAAGGGGAGGGGGGAGGGGCGAAATCTGTGTAGATTCCAAGCAGTTCTCTGCTTACTAGTCTGCAGCGGCCCACAACCTAACGAACATCGGACTTGTGCAGCTCACCGTTTATTTAACATGGGTCTATGATTTTTCTGATTCAGTACCCTTTGTCCACATCCCTGCCCGCAGTACTGAGAACACCAAATGCTATCGGAAAACGAGTTGATCTCGCCGTTCAGTTATTTCGAAATTCCGTTGAGAGTTTCTCCGGAATACTGGACTCAGTTGAGTTTTGCTCGGAGGAACTACGTTCCCGTTACCAGGTACGCGAGTGCATTTCCCAACCGTGCTTGATCCGATTTTCTTTTGCGAGCGATCTCCTTCAGTGGTTCCTTTGGGTAATTAGATTTCAAGCATTCGATCACTTGTGTCTCTTTTGTACAGCTATTTTTAGCTGGCTTCAACGTGTCTATAAGGAAATAGTACTTAAGCGATTATCTAGTATGAAATCAGAATCGTTAAGTCAATGGGTAGACTTTCAGGTTAATGTAGCTGTGACAAGTGGCGCACACACTGGAACACCTATCGAGCAAACTATCTTTACTTATCATGATATGGCAACGCGAAACAAATTCAGCACCGTCAAACTGAGGGCTGTTCTGGCTAAGGTTCACGTGATTCTCTTTACACATGATAGAAATCAGCGTAAGGCATGGTACGTAATGTATCCTAGCAGAGACTCATTGTATTGTTACGTGGCCTGGGAAACGTGTTTGCGGTTTCGAACAGATCAGAAACAGCGGATCTCAAGCGTCATGCACTGCTATCAGTCGGACTTGTACAGCAAAACACAATGACTGGTTAGCCAAGTGTAGCCAGTTGACACACCATGCCGGATCGTTTTATGTCACTTTCTGTTCGTTTCCAGTTCATTGGTGCACCAAGTGTTAACCATTTGCAGCCGTTGTCAATCGACTACTGCGACACTGGTTTCCCTGTGCGACAACCCCGAATGTGTCTTGTGGCTGGCACAGATTTTCCATAACCATCCTGTTACCACCAAGTTTAACCGCCCAGTCGAAGTTCGTCTATCTTTGCATCCCGGGCCGGTGCTGAATGAGGTTTTCAAATTTACTTGCGCAGATCCGCTGATCCATTGCTATTCGCAGATGTCAATAAGTTCAAATCTCTTGACTGTGACCGTAGGGCCATACAGCCCTTCCTCTTTTCATCCTTTACTAAATCATTCTTGGTAGTTTTATGACACCCTCAACCGTTAGGTGTTGCTGGTGTTTTGTTGTTCCTATTGGTTATAATGATAACTTTGCAAAAGACTATTTCAAGCCACAATGAAGTGAGTGTCAGATGGGATATAGGGATGAAGGAACTGTCTTGTAGAGGGATGACACGCGTGGTCTTCCTGGCACAAGTAAGCGGTAAAACCTGAAGCTTTGACGATTCGAATAGATTAACTCTTCACTGATCCTTTTGACAGCTATTTCGTGTCAGTTTTGATGCGGAGACAAACTGCGTTTATAATGGGCAGACAGCTTGTGCAGCCGCCTAGTACGCAACTTACCAGAATTTGTTTCCTCTTTTTTTTTACAGTCACCCGATTCCCTATACTATCCACCAATCACTCTCTATCCTCACATGGACGAAGGGCGTTTAAACGGACTTCTCAGTGCCTCACGGTATGACTGCGTCACGGGGTCGTTGGAGCCGTTGTCACTGGCACCGTTTCTCGAAGATTTGTTGGAATCCATCGATATAAATGGGTCGATAAAGTAGGTCACTTTTGCTATCGAATCTCCCCTGTGTGCTGCTAATCAGCATCCGTAGATTCCTCTGCTCTGATTGGCCACCGCGTCGTCCAATCAATTTGCGCCGACCTAGTGGAGCTGCACTTCGTTCGAGGGGTTCCATGTTAGAGTCCAGGAGCACTAGGCCATCGCAATTTTGAACTAGTCCAGGATAGATCCTGTCCTACCGCGATGCATGTACTAGATTTTCGTGGCTATGTTTTATGCAATTCGACACTGACCGATAATTCGGACATAGCTAACGACACCCTACTCAAGTCAGTGTATCTACGCACCGCATTGCGTCGGATGTTTGGGCTGTAAAGTTGAATGACATAGACTCTGATCGCTGCATGACCTTAAACGTGGTTACATTTTTCGACGCCTGTGTAAGCCAAACCCACTTCCTGTGTTCTGGTCAGTACATACGATATCCATCTTTCATGGCTCTGGCCTGCATCCTGTCACAGTAGGTCCTTCGTAAAGAACTTCGTTGGGTCGACCTTAATCTTCCTCTTGTATGGAAGCTTCTTTCCACAGTGAATCAGTTCATTGCTTACCAGTAGGACTGATAGGACTGATGAAAGCTCTTTCAACTGTGGCATCCTTTTGGTGCATTGCTACTGTCCAATGGGGACTAAGTTATTGCCAGGTTGCCCAAGGCTAGACAGCAGTAGTCGGAAAGCCAGGGTTGGGTTCGAATCACGGACCTTTTGGTCAACAGTTTCGCGACTTAACAGTTGAAGTATCTCGAGCTCGCGGAAAGCCTACTACAGCTTTTACCACGTTTGGGGCTGAACCCATACTGAAAATCACTGCGTGCATCAACTCTATAGAGCTGTTCAATTGGCCCATGCATCTTCAGTTTTCAAACCGCTCGTCTAGCCTTGCTCTCAACATATTTTTGCCCAGTTCTTTCGGGGTTCCCTTTATCTTCAGAGGTACAACTGTCTGTCCGTTGTGGTGTATGTGCCCCACAATCGCCTGTTAAGTTTCAGATCCTGAAAATGACTTTACAACTGGTAGTGGTGGCTTAGAGGTCCGTTTTTCGGGCCCTTGCCTGGACTTGGACAGTTTAACGGGATCTAGGCCTTCGTGCTCCCTTCGAAATGCTATGCATTGGTTGCTTTCGTTTCCACTGGTTCAGGTTCCTTATCTTTGTCAGTCATATCCTGTAAATCGCTTTCTCCCAAATTCTTTTCAAGATCCATCTATTTGGGATCCGCTGAAACGGTTATCCACGGCCAATTGAGCGAGTGGAGCGCGGAGTACTGGACAGTGAGTTCATAGGTAGTTTTTCTTTAAGGAGTACTCATTTCTGGTAGTGTTTCTGGATGAAGTAGGTCTCTGTGTCAAGTGGTCATCTCTCATTTCGCATTGCAACTGTCTGGGCTACGACTAACCATCGTCTATACGAGCTCGGTTACTACCTTTATGTACGGCAATCTGCTGATTACTCACTATCTACTATTTATCGTAAATCTATGGACAAACGTTTAGTCGAGGACCATTTATGAACAACATATTGGTGGATGGACACATCCTGTGACCCTCCAATTAGTCCCCAATTACCAGAGCCCATATGTTCTCCTCTGACAGGGATTGCAACTTCAGGTGCTACTTGGCAGCCATGATGAACGACATTCACGAAACGGTGGCGCAATCATTTTCAGCTCTTAAGCCGCCCTTCGTTCTGCTTTGTGCGATGCACTTTCTGTCCAGGATTAACTGGTATCCAATATTCTTGTCTTGGGAAATGATGTGTTGCGAATCCTTTCAAAGGAGGTTACGACGGAAGAAAGGTGCTCCAATGGGTTTGCTTTTCGTAGGGCCTGTTCCCTCTGATTACTAAAAAACGTTCCCAGACTGTAGTCCGAATGCCGCAACCATGATCTAAAGGTGCTTCGCACACCATATCACATCTGACTGGAACAATATTTCATTCATCCTTCGGAGGACGGTGATCGGAAAGATAGTCTGCCTTCTCATCAGTTTATACAAGACTGAATCCGAGAGAGTAGGACAGTGCACAGGAATATTACGTACACATTCTCAATAGAGCCTTAGTTTTATCATTCAATTTTGGCTTTTATGTTTACCCCCACGGTACCTCGCTGACTTCCTCACCCGTTTTCTGTGAAACAAACATCCATCTCATCCAGAGTTGTTTTTACTTTGTGAAACTGACCATAGTTAAGTTAATTCGTCGCCTGAACCTTTGTCCCTCACAACGTCGCATCCAACTATGCCGTTTGCCAAAAACGTAGAATGTTAACCTCTATTACGTGCGAGGAGTTTCGTCAGACCTTTATGGGCCGCACTCTGGCTGTGTACTTACAGGACCACTCCACTGAAGGTTTGCTACTGTCCGGTCAGTCTCGACAACATATTCTTTAGACTTACCGTCCCTTATGCATGCTAATATAGGTTTAGCCTATGCTCAGTTCAGTCGTATCAACGCAGGCTACTGCGTGCTTTATCATCTTACTGCCCCGGTGCACGTTTATCTCAAAAATAGCGGTTCGCGCTAAAATACAATCGTCAACAATAGTGAGCGGCTGAAAGTCCGATGGAGTCATTGAGACACTGAGGTACGCCAGATAGTTTTAGTTAGAACCATTCGGCGATGAACGAGCTAATCGCGATGTGTTGGTCACGATAGTTAGGATGTTTACGTCACATGTCAGAGGATGGTTTCATTTTTGGAGCTGTTTTTGCCCATTCCTCTGCTCATTGGGAATGACCCAAAGCCTTCGAAATCCACCCGTGTTCTGTGTCATTCTTCAAGCTCCTGATTATCCGGTGTTTGAGGGATCTGCGCGCGCTATCAGTCTCTAGTTGCTGGTATGGCCTTTCTGGCCGAAATGAGATCTACTGGTTTCGAGGATATCCAGTGTTCATTTTGTCGAATCCTACAGAAAGTTCAACCCAACTCCATGTGCATTTTTGGTGAATAATTTGCTTTAATTTCATGACAGGTCCGCATCCCCTATAAACTCATCATTCGATTGGTGATTGTTCATTACCTCTCTTGTTATTCTAGATCCGACGAAGTATGGTATTCGCTTCTGAACTGCGTGACGTGGCTGACGAGTTCCGCCGGACCTACTTGAACTCCACCGATATTCCCGATCACACCTTCCCTCCGTTCTCTATTCCTGGTCGTGGTCCTGGTTCCGCTTGGCTTCATCGCAAGTGGCCCTTCGCGCCGGCTGTGGGAGGGCCCTATTTGGCTGTGCATTGGCGCTGCGGTGACTACGTGCAATCGTCCGGAGATAGGTGGATCAATACGCCTTCACCCGTACATCTGGCCTCTCAAATCCAGTTCGCCCTGGACTATTTGGCTTCTGAGCATTCTACTGTGATTAATGTCGTCTTCCTCTCAACCGATGCCAATAAAATAGGTGGGGTTACACAATTTGCTGTTATGCGGGATGTTGGGTGTGTTGGTGGTTAGTTTATCCGCCAAGGTTGATAATTTTTTGCAAATGAGTATCGTTGAAGCGTTCTGGTCTTTGAGTACAGTAACGCTGTTAGTAGATAAAACCACAGTTGTTTTCTATTCGTGACTATACTTAGTCGTTCAGCTGTAACATCATTTCGGTGCATAGCTGCCATGCCACCCGAAGGAAGCATGAGGGCTAGGATACTGCCAGGTTGCCCAAGCCTAGACAGCGAAAGTCGAGATGCAAAGGTCGAGTTCGAACCACGGACCTTCAGGTCAGTAAATTCGCGCTCTAACCACTGAGCCGTAACTATAATATGAAACAAATTTTTCAGTCCATAGCAGTGGTTTCCAACCTATTTCACACCGTGTCCCTCCTTCAGCATATACTGAGAGGCCACTTCCCCCTTAAAATTTTGCTGATCGAAACGAACTAGACCAAATAACGGGAAAACAGCGCGTTGGCAGCAGGTATAAACATTGAGTCACTCTTTAATTTTTTAATGTTCCACATGCACGATCCAAGAATGAGGATGGACTTAATAAGAAAGCGGTAGTTTGCCTGATTTCGATAGAGATTTCAGTTTATGGGATGCTCGTGATGATTTTCTGACTGGTTCCAAATGATTACAGAGAAGTTCTCGAACTGTACAATACGTGTCACTTTTAGCATACAGATGACATCATTCCTTTTCGTTACCTCGTAAGCAATGAAAAAAACCTGACCCGCAAAAATACGCCTGTACAGTTGTGGGGAATGCATAGCTATCTCTGCCGCTTAGTGGTAAGAAGTGTACATCACAGGCGGAAACTCCCGACTTCATCCGAAAATTACGTTTTCAAGGAAATCAGGTGAGCGAGACTAAAGTCAACAAAATACGATGGAAGTAATGTGGCGGCCGAATGGCTTGCAGCCAACGACTAGGGCGACACGTTTTCATAGGTTTTTGGCGGCGGGTATCACGTTTACTTTCTAAACCTCTAAGAGCATTGTTGAGGACTCTTCTTTACCGTATGTTGGGAAGTGCTTCGCTCGAGATAAGAGTCGAATGAGAATTAACTTTCATATTTGGAATCCTGCTAACTGCCAAGTAATTATCATGCAACCGAAAAATGCGGTGGATCTTGGCTAGAATAGGTGGGCCTGTTCACACCGAGCCTACTGAGAACGGCCTTGACATCGTACACACCGTAGGTCCACCGTATGGCGAAAATAGCAGTGAAACGGTAAAGACCGGGTCATGACATAGGAACAAACTGGTACAGTGTGGTAATGTCAAAGTCAGCTTTGTGACAGGCTGAGCAAGCAACCTGTGGGACTATGTATCCTCACTCCATTTTAGGCCAAGCCTAGATATGTGAAGCCTCTCAAACCTTACCACCTGATAATTCACCAGATATCACTCATGAATCATTTGACTGTTCGTTGAGGTGCCGGCATGCCAATTCTGTATAGTGTGAAGACACCACATCGAACGGGGAATTTCGGCACCTTTTGTACGTTATCTTGATTATCTTGGCTGTGTGTCGTGTTTTGGCCTCGTGGGTATGTACGTATGGCCCAGGGATGCTTGTAACTGGAACACATACATACATAAAGTACAACCGGCTAATTTAGTTTGATATTGCCCGTTCAAGGGCGTTGAATTTCATGGACTAGTCCCAAGGACAACAAAAGGCGCTCTGACCATACGTCTGCTGTCAGGACAAAAAGCACAGCAAACAAGCCCAGTGATGTGAACATCAGATAAATTGGACTAATAATCCATGCTTCAGCGGTTGGTGCCGTGAAAATCTGGAGCTATCACTCTCCTGTTACTCTAGAAATCCCCATCGGTGGATTGGCCAGTGGTCAAGTCTGTGCTGATGAACGCGACTGTTTGGCTGGCTTCACGTGAAAGCTATATCGAGTCCGTCTTTGATTGGCTGTGGTATACGGCATCTGGCGCTGAACAGTAGAAATCAAAGGCCACAGCGTTTCGTTTCGTATTGGACGGTCACAAAACCGCTCCACTTAGGGTGGGGCAGTCTTTGACAAACAATATACAGTTGGTGAGAAGGATGGTTTGTTGTACAGTTCATGTTAGCTCTAATCCTTGAGTATGGGGGGTGGGGGTAGCAGTAAGTACTTTTCGAAGTATATGTAAATTTAACAGTGTTCTTCATTCACGTTCAGTAATCATTCCGAGAGGACATACATAGAAGAGCTTCTCCTTTGAAGTGGCTTCTCTTCGAAGGAACCTTTCTTGGGTGAATGATCGTAGTTCTCATAGGCCATTGTGTATAGCTAATAGACGGGTATGCGGTTGTTTCTTCTGTCAGAATTAGAGCACTTTCCTGTTTCCCTCTTTAAGTCGAACAATTTGTGACAAATAACTGTAATTGGGAGCGATGGAACTTTGGGCCGTAGTTGTTCGCTGTCTCTCCGCTCTTGCAAGACTGACTCTTTGCCAGGCTCAAGGTGATTCGCCGTATGAGAAGCCTTTGAAGGCCAACATGCACGCCATTCTCGGCAATTTCGTCTCTCTGGAGCTATATTCATCAGCGTGAACCAATGGAACCGCTGCACATTTTCGATGATTTTTTCAGGTGAGCGATTATAGAAACAGCCGATGACGATTGTAAATACGGTATCCCCCCACTCACTGACACGGCCTAACTGGTCCAATTTGGAAGGCGGCCTATCCTGGAGGGCCCAAGGAATCTTCTAGCAAACAACAATGTAGGTGCATCAGCTTTTGACAAGAGCTCACTGAAGCTGGTGCATTAGTGTAATGACGCTCATCAGTGACATCTGCAAAATAAGAAACACCTCAAATGCCAGCTTTATCGTCGACGAACATCGTTATCATGATGAAAGTTAGGACAGTTTTGTTAGGAAGCTACATTTTGCAGTAACGGATGGAGCGACGAAGCTTGTGCGCAACCCCATTTTAAGTATTTACACTTTCTCAAAAGCCAGAGGTCAGAAAGTGTTAGAAGAATATTTTCATCAAATTTAATCCGTAACTTAATTTGCAAATGAGTGTACAATCCACTCACGATTTATGTGGTGCTCAAGTGGGAAATAAGATTCCTTGGAACCCGGGACTACGCCTACCTGACGAATCGAAAGAATGACGAAACCTTCAGTAAACTGTCGACGTGTTTTCAGCAACCTTGTTAGTAGCATGGTTTGGTGGATAATGGCCGTTTGTTACACTAAATCGTTGCAGACTGCAGGCTGTAGGATCGGCGCACATCTTCCAAGCACAAACTTCTCCACAACACCATCACCCGTCTCTATGGTTGCTTGAAACGATTTAAGCCCAGTCATATTGCCCTTAAACATGAGGCGCACAGGCCCAATTCATGTCATAGTCATCGTCATAAAGATTAAGCTCAAAAATGTCACACTTGACGTTTTCCAGGAGTTTTTCTATTGAGTTGGGGGACTGTGTTAGGGTTTGGCCAGATGTTATGCGATGGATTGGAACACCTGAGGGTGTTGGCCTCAAACTGGTCTCTTCTAGAAGGCGGTCATCGAAAGGGTTGTAAACATCGAAAGCTGTTTTTAAGAGATCAAGCGAAAACGGTTTCTTATGTGAGGTCGTTTCTGTTGAGAATGGCCTGCCCAGACAGGGCAGCTCTATTATCGAGTCTTTACAAGGCTGTGAGACTGGCGCACATGCTGCAATCGTGGTCACTGTTTCGTGATTTTGGCGGTCTTACCCTGGAGCAATAACTTTCAAGAGTGTGTGGGTCGTTTGCGTCCTTCCCATGAAACAGTAATAAATTTCCGGAGATCGTATTGGGTTACTACCTCGATATGGTCTCCCTACATGGAACACCTTTGTACGCAGAAAACTTAGTGACACATGTTCTCACCAGTTACCGGAAAGTATCTTGTCTTATCATTATTACTGAGGCTGTATTAGTCAGTAGACTTACTGGTATGGTATATTTTTGCCTCTTAGACAACTAGCCTTCCTAAGGATCGTCGAAACGTGGTTGAAAGTGGAGGCCAAAGAAACCACAATCTTCGAACTTATTTTCACATTGATATTATACGGTGTTATGAAAGACGGATTGTGGTCATGTATCTCAGGAAAATCAGCACATTTGTTGACATCAAATCCAGTGGTTTGTTTACTTCTTTCAAGAAACTATATCCGCTCTGGCAGCAGCATCGTCGTGAGACCACTAGAAAGTGATGACTTTCATTTGGTCTCTTTGAGCGTGTTTCAATGTTAAGTTATCTTCCAGAGGGGACTAAGCCACAAGAGAGACTGGCTTCCGTCGGTCGTTTGCACTGTTCTCTCGAGAGTTAAGTGTATGATTGCGTCTTTTTAAAAAGACCGACCCCTAGAATGGAACGCTTGCGATCGGCTTTTTAAAGTGGTTTGCTCAGAGCGACAGAGTGCGGGCTGTTCTCTTTCGGGAGACCGTCTTCAAGGATTTACCAAAAGTAATTTGTTGCAATACGGTCTCTTCTGGGAAGGACCAAGCCAGCAGAATTACTAACCACAAGCAGTCTTATGTGAGATTCAGTCCCTGGAGGGCGGGAAATTTTAGTGGCGTGTCCTGCAGATGCAAATTCACGTTTTAGGACCCCCAATAACTTTTGTGGGACATTTGTGGTGGTCCTTGCTGGGATTAGAGATTTGTCCCTCGAGAGGTAGCAATTCTAAGCCAACTCTGAGGGAACCGGTGTAAAGTCTCAGTTGAGGGTCGGTTTCTCTTGGGATTGCTCGCTAGGGGGGGGGAGGCGGAGGGCTGATTATACTTCCACGCAATCTGCCGGTTCGTTCATTTTTCGGTGCCAGCTCGTGTTTTTTACGGAAGCTCATGGTCTTTACGCTTGTGCGTTGCTTCTGTTCGTGGTCCCGAAGCCCGTTTAGGAGAGGACGGTCCAATTTAAGGCCTAAAGCGCGGGCGTCAGTTCGTTTGCATGGTATAAGTAATATGGCCGAAACAGTCCCGTAACCAGTCACGATGACCTCATCGGTACGTTGCAGTGTAGCGAAGAGACGGTGTATGTAGACGGAATTGTGCTGACTAGTGGAGTGTGACCTTCGACTGAGATTGGTTGCTTGAACGAATGGTGCTACCGATTGGCTCGCTGATTTGCATTCTTATTGGCGGATGCTCAAGTGGTTTTTAATCGTCTCGCTTTGATTAAGAAATTCGGCTGAAAGAAGGCTTGCAAATCGCTGAATAGACTCAGGTCTTGTCTTCCCCTTTTTTCCCCGACGTCTGCCAAAGTGGAGCGGCAGCAGTACCCAATCACTACACTACTTACTATAACAACGTAACGCCAAAGCCCAATTTGTGACCAGCTCAGTTTTTATTTGGTTCTATCAGCAATTCTGCCCAGTCATAAAAGACGATAGTAATGGTGATTGGGTCTGTATCTAGGTGCACGAATGCACTCATCAACTCCGGGTTTCTGACCGGATGTCAGCATAGTCTGATCATGAAAGTGACCACAATTAAATCATTGTAAGAAAGAACGAAACCATAACAAGAAAACGCCGCCTGAAACTGGGTCTTGACAGACTCAGATGAGGCGAGATATCCGGCAAACAAGGGACTCAGTGACTCCGTCTGCAACGAAGAACGGGCATGTGCATGTTTGGAAATATTGCTAGTTCCACTTCCAGACTTTGTTAAGAGGATGAGATGCATCGTTGAGTATATGTGAAAAAACTATGACCAGGCCGAAAAGATCGTACTTAAAAGGTGACAAGAGCGTGGATATGGAGCTAATATCCATCTACGAAATAAGTTTTTGACCTTACTTAAGCTACCGGAAGTTCTTGAGTGAACTACGAACCAGGATATGATGACAATGAGGAATGGCGCAAGGCGCACAAGAGCATGGGAATTCACATAAAATTTTGAGATGACTAAATTGGCGGAGTTTTCCGATAAAAACGCGCGTTTTCTCCTTCAGTTTGAGCAACCCACCTTGAGATGGATGATAAACTCGCTCCGCGATGCTGGTAGCAGTTAGTGTTTGGAAATTCATATGTACGCGCAGGGGGGTGTTCCACAAGGTGTTTCGTGCGAAGCGACATGTGGCTGTCATTCTAACGCAGCTAGATGGCTTGAGTCCTGGGTTGGCACCGGAGGGGCTGATTATAAAGGGATCCATGAACGGGCATTGTTAGACTGGGGAGAAGGCGCACAGTAAAAAACGCTCATTCCTTTAGTAATTCAAACAGTAAGTACCCCCAAGAGTATCCGCATAAAGCGTAAATAACCGTGACAACTCTGCACCTTGAAGAAACTTGGTACTAGGAACGCTTTGTCCCATTTTTGTGTGTTGGAAAGGCGAGAAAAAAATAACCAGCCAGCCACTGATTTAGGGATACGGTTCATCTAACAAAACGGAGCTTATTTAGCTTGAGTTCCTTCACCATTCAGTCAGGAATAGTGAAGAGAAGTGAGGGGAAACACATTCAACTATGCGCAGACATAAGCCAAACATTTTCGCCTATGCTTATTCGATCATCTGTAGGTTTGAAAACAGTGACACATCCGCGACTGTTCCCATACTGGGCTTGGTTTTCTTGGTCGGCCCAGTTCCATAAACTGACGTTGTCGGATCAGCCGCAAGCGCTTATTGTCTCGGAGGAGACCATATAATTTGCCGAACCTGAGTTCTTATTATTTGTTAGTGCAAAGAACCAAACCTAAATAGAAGTGGTCCGACTTTGGTTTCCCGGTTCCTGGGCAATATTTCGTGTTTCAATGTGTTCGTTGAATCTTCTTTAGCTATCATAGGGAAGTTAATTCCGCGGAAATTTTAGTAGTGTCGTTGGCTGCTTTTCTCGTAATCACTGGCATATCAATCTAGTGGCCACAGCTTCCAAGGTGCTCTCCGGTATTATCCCACACTGATGGTAAACCTGCGGAAATCAGACCGGACTGCATCAATCATACCTTCACTTTGCGACAGGTGCTGTACCCTCATAACTTTTCAACGACCAACAATGATAGTTTTTATTGACCTGCGAGCCGCTTCTAACTCCGTTGATCGTCAGAAACTAGGGCAGTGTCTGGTAATGAAAGACGTCTCTTTTAGATTCTTAGCTCTTATAAACGCTCTATATGCCCCTTCCCGTGGACGCGTACGTGTCTTCGGCAATCTCCTGAGTTCACTACATCCAATGGGGCCAGGCAAGAATAGTCTCTGTCATCCTTCCTCTTTAACTCGGTAACCAATTTGTTGCTTCAGTCTTCTTCACTTGGCGTTGATACGTACATAAAACACTTTCATATGCTGGAGACGGGCAGTAACCCAGAAAGTTCAGCTGTTTGTTGTTTGATAAATTTGCCGCAACCGTTTCATGACCATTTGGGGCGATCTTCCGAATGGTGCACATCAGAACACTGAACTCGTTTCGGCTAACCTAACGCCCATATCAATATGTTGTACGTTTTGTAATCTGCTGGTAGGATAGAACTTGATCGATCCTTTCATTCGTGGTAAATAAGTGGTAACATGACTGCTATACGTCTGTTTTTTAGATTACCGTCAAGTGTCAGAAGCAAATCACATTTACTCTGTGTGTGCTTGGGTTGGAGCCTCATTAGATGGTGTATGTGGTATACAGAGTTTGAATTCCGAACCTCCCTCAAAAAATTTTGGTCGGATTCGTGGGTGGTTGAGCCATAAGCGGTGAGTATCGCTCTACTCTAGCAGGACTGACTCAGCATCAGATAAACTTGGTCACCAAATGAGGGCAGCCGTGTGAAAAGATTGTGAAGGCCAATCTACCACCTTCGGTAGGCTTGCTTCTCTAAAGATATAGTCACCGAGCTGAACTATTAGGACGATCGGACACCCGATGACCGGCTTAAGTACGGAGTTACGGAAACAGTTGGTTACTGCGACAAGTGCTACAGCCCTCACGAGCAAGGACCATTCAGGGGTACAGCCTAACTGATCTAATTTGGGAGGGTGGTTTCGTTTTATTTTCTTGTGGTGGGGGAGGTGAGATGGGGAAGACCCTATAATAACCGTACGAGCAAATAAGAATACCCCAAATGGTAATAATAATACAATGCAGTAATGTCATAACTGTCCTCCACACCACCTCCTACTCCACCATCTCTTCAGATGCCCCATTATAATGACCACCTCTATCCTCCACGAACATTATCACCGTGATGAAAGTTAAGAAAAGTCTGTTAGGAAACTATCATTTTGCAAATGGCGGATGGGTGGCAAAGCTTGTATGTGTGTAAATTTGTACCGTCTCAAACGTCATAGTTCAGAAGTTGTTTGCAGGCCTATTTCCACGAAAGAAAGAACTGACATTGCCTTTGCATTACGTTTTAATCGAAGACATGACTTTCTTAGTGGGCAAGAACATAATGGACGAGAGATTCAGCTGAGATTCATTCAAGTTCTTCGTTGAAAAAATTAATTTACAGATTAGTTAATGATTGCACTTACGTTCAATCTAGTATTCAGTTACAAAATAAGATTATTGGGAACTCGGGGACTACGTCTATTCGATGAGTCCCTAAAAAGGCGAGACCGTTGGCGTGCCGTCGAAAAGTTTTCAGCAGCCTTATCGACAGTGCTGCACCATATAAATCTCCAAAGGCTGCCGTTTGTGTCCCCTTCTGTGGGCACCACTCTCAAGGTTAGCCAACCGTAAAACTGTCACAAAGCGTATTTCAGTAGTTGACTTCCAGAGCAGCAGTCTTTCCGTATGGGGCAATGACATTTTGGTTGTAGGTATTTGCGGGATTTGTAGAATTTGCAGTCACATCTCTCTCGTTCGAACAGTTCTCCTCCTACTCGCGCAGTTACTTTGGTTAGTCTACACCAAACAGGGGAAGCGTTGGATTCGGATCTCGTTCTTATTGAAGCCAATTGGCAGTTTGTTGCTTTGACAACCGCAACCGCCTACAACTAATCATCATCATCATCGACAGCATGACATGTGTTCAACACTGATGCTTCGCTGCCGTAACAACTAATCAAGCGTCCGTGGCGTCACCTGATTGGGAAGTCCTGAAAGATGGGTCGGTCATTCGACACAATCGGGACGCTTACTGGGTCGACGTTTGAGGTGTTGGGCGAACCAATCACATCTTTGATGTTTGAACACGCTCGCCTGTCCAAAAGTAATACTTCATGTGCATCCAACAGGCATTGGTGGAATGGTGTTGTCACATTTGCCTCTCGTGTCAGTCGTCTGGGATTCAAATCCCGACGCAACCAAGGATATACATTGCTGGTGAGCTCCAGTGAGAGCGAACCTCGAGTCCAGTACTTCCTCCCTTTGGTACAGACTCACTAGAATAGTTGTTCAAGGACCGCAGGAAGACCGTTCAAACGAGAATGGTGTGAATACGAACTCTAATTATATATACAGAACAATTAGCGACAAGTGTTCCAAGCTACCACTCAGAATGAATTTTGCCTTCTTATTTCCTGGAAAATGTGTTATTTCGTTTCTCATTCTACTGAGGCTTTATTGGCTAGTAGTATCGGACTGGTGCTTTTGTCTCCCTAAGACAACTAACTTTTTTAAGTGGATATGGCTGCAACGACTAATGAGTCGCTAGGGTCTATCATTGGAACCCCAGGCTCGAAGTCGTCCAGGTATCCTTTCGGCGAGGAAATTGGCGTACTCATAGATGATACTGAAATATCTGTGGGTAGTTAGTATTTACAATAGTGCTCTGACTTACCCTCGTTGTGCCCAACTTGCGGTGGCTTAATGATATGCTAAAAAAGTCGATGGCGTAGATAATCAGATCAAGAAAAGGAGAGGTGCACAGATGGAAGTGATTGCCTACTCTGTGGATGAATACTCTTGACGAGAACGCCGACCACAAGGTCGGAGGTCAAGGTCAGTCCGAAAAAGTCGATCCCGAGAAAGAGATGCCATGAATCTGTGGAACGCAGAAGCATGTAGCTTAACGCATACCTCATGCGCAGAAGACTAATTCGGTTTGGCTAGATGTGGGCATAGCACACCTACTTCCTCTAGAGATAGCCTCAGCAACGCAACAGCAGCAGGTAGAGCACTGAAACCACTTCCGCGCAATCTGCATGGATCTTTTCATAGCTTCACTGATGTGGATGTGCGCATGCCCATTTCTCAGCAAGCCTTCTGGCACAATCCTCGCACCACCATGGAAGTTTGCTCAAGACGTCCAAAAACTCTTACCGCGCGCCAGTTCACTTGGGTCTGAACCAACCATTTCACGAGTACCGTGGCAGATAGCTTCTAGGCAGATCCAGAAATGCGCTCTACTCTGACAATAGCTCACGTTCGGAAATTCCAGCCTCGCGCTGAAGATGTGATTCGGCAGTGCCGGCAACTCACTGGACTGTTGATCGGGTTGCAAATCTTCGGTCGCATGGAGTGGTTTGCGCCAGTGAGAGTTAATAGAACGCTATTTGCCCTTTAAGCTGTCAGACTCCAGTCCGTCCGGGACTCATCACTGAGGGTGCTGACCCATCGAGTTTGGATTGAGACAAAACCTTCTGCCCCAGGTGAGACTCGAACTCACGGCCTTCAGATTATGAGACTGACGCGCTAACCGACTGCGCTACTAGGGCACGTTCCAAACTGGTTGCCAAACAATGCAACTTCGCACCAGTGGTTACGATTGCCATTTTGTTTGACCTTTCAGTTTATTTCCAGAGTACTGGTGTTTTACCACACAGTTTTTATATGTTTGTTCCGATATGCCCTCCTACCGGGCGTAGACTAGCGAAGCAACTGCGCTCCGTTATTGTGTCTGACCAAAGTGTACGTCAGCAACTTGTGCCTGGATGGAGGGTCCATCGATCGGCCGTTTACGAAAGCTGCCTACCCATGGTTCATAAACTCGCCTTCTTCTGTTCATTCCATGGAAAGGACACGTAAGGCCGAAAAATTTCAACCAAACCTTTCCATTCTGAGGAAGGTGATGATGTTTTACGAGTTGGTGTCGCAATCAGTCTGAGTCAGGAACTGGAAGAGTACACGATGTTTCAGTAAATAGCTTTGTTTAAATTGTGATTGCCGATTTCTGTCCTGTTTTTCAGTAATTTTGATTTTTTTACTTGTTTCAGATGTTGATGAGCTGGGCACTCATTTGGGGAGTGTGAAACTGCTTCGGTTCGAACCTACCCCGGAGCGATGGGTCACTCTCGGTCCTGGTGGTATCGCGATCGTGGATCAGTGGATATGCAGTCATGCGAGGTGAGTGGCTCCTTCTCTACACTTTCCGGCTGTTTCTTTAACTTTCTAGTCACAGTACTTTTCCAAGAACCATCACTTCCTGACAACAAAAACTTACCCTAAGACACAACCTCGTCTGTGAACCCTCCGAAGATACACTAGCTCTCAAGAGTGGCAAAGTTTAGTGATGTCGTCTTTGTATGTGGAGTTGTTGTTCCGAACATTAGTGATGGGACGTCTGTTCTTGTAACCGGAATCGTGTTTTGTGGAGTAATTGCGGACGGTGCTTGGGTGGGGGCAGACTTTGCAACGCACTTCGTCAGTTTTGAACTATGGGCAACTCGAGTGTGCCTATTGATCTTTTGTCTGTTAGCCGAGTCCGGTGATTAGTTTACAGACCGGCAATCAGTGTCTTAATATTTACTATGGAAAACATGATTGACATGTCTTAGCACACTTGACCGGCCACATATATGTACCTCTGCGACTTAATAGAACGCTGTGGGTGTCACATCAAAGCCGGTGTTGTGTTGTTATGATAATGAGCAACATTTTTGACATTTTGACAACCTTTTCCCGGATCACTGTAATCCTCCCTCACATGGAATGCAACCTTGGCTTCGTGGTTGATGGGGAACGCTACTGTTCCGTCTCTTTGGGGACATCTCTTCGTAGATGCGTGTGTGCATTTCACACTATTTCTCAGACATACGGGTCTGGCGGTATCACTGAACAATTGTAGGTCGTGCGTCGCAATACGGTAAATCCACAGTCCCCCGAACTCATGGGAAGCTCCTTTAAAACGAGATCATTTTGCTGGCTGGTCCAGAAGTGTCCTCCATCAGCTTTCTTAAGGAGAGGTAACAAAATTTCCCTTCCACCTGTGTGATGTTTTCTGTGTGTATTTTTTACAGGATCAATGCGAGCAGTCCTCTTCGAGATAGGGATGTATGTATGGTTCAGGTACTGAACCGACATTAGAATAGCGATGTCCCGGGACCATACGTACAGGTTTGCGACGTTTTGGAAGTAACCTTAGCGAGGTCCCCTGGATGCCCTTATCTCGGTTTTCTGGGACAAATATGTTTGCTGGAGGTTACTAAATAGTTACCTGTTTAGGGGTATCCGATTGTGGCCAATAAGCAGCCAATCGCTTCCGACTGGCAACCGACCTGTGATTTCTCGGATTCTACCCCTAATACATCGTCCTGGCCAATATTCACTCCTCAGTGCTCCCGCTACCGGCCTGAAGCTTCCACCAGTCTCGTCATCTCCCGTGATAACTTTTGGTGGTTTGCCGTAGGCAGCCTGAATACATTTGACACTTCTTGAATGTCTCTGAGTCCTCGAAATTTTGTTAACTTCCCTGTCTGAATCGCAGCTCAACTTGCTTTCTCTTTTAGCAGCTCTGACTACTCTTCTACCCAAAAACGAACACAAATTAGTACCTTCGACTTTTGTACTGTTGTTCTGCACCCCACATCATTCTTCTCACAGCATATGTAGACGGAGTTTACAAATTCGAGAACCTTGTCCACTTAAGAGGCGTGGTTGCTTTTAACAGCTTTTTCACTTACTCTCATCTTGATGCCTCCTCTTAACGCAAACATCCAACCGACAATCTCGAGTCTGGTTTTGATAGGCACTAGTCTTATTGGAAGCATCTATCCTTGGGTCGATGGATTTCCCTCGCTCTGTTTAAAGCGGCTCCAGACAGCACAGGAGGACACATACAAGGCTGTTCAGAATGAAGAGATAAGGCGTCCATCTTGCCTGATAAAACAGTAAGTCAACTATCCCGGTCGTCACAATGATACATGTAAGCGAATATTACCGAGAGGTTCGGAATGCATGGAACGTCTATGTGGTAATGGACCAGTATGTCACTCTGAAATGAATAAACATAATCGTGATTTCTGTTGTTCCACTGAAGACAATCCTCTTTTACGTTCCTTTCCGATCGGATTAAACGTGTAAACTGTTACAAACGATTAGGCCTAACAATGCATGCTATCTCGGTTCTTCACTTTCCATTACTCGATTTGTGTTTGTTGTCCGACTGTCAGAACTCAGTGGGCGTAACAGCAGTTTCGAAGAGGAATTCTCGTAACCAAAGACTGATCGCTTTGGTCTCGGCCACAAGGATGAACTCATCTTATGCAGTGCAATTAGCGTACGAGTAGCTACACTCGACGCTTAAGCCTAGCTTCCATTATGTGTCCTGTTACCCCGATGTACTTGCCATGCAGGAAGAGCGGTCCGATTTTTATTTTCAGACTGTATGAATGGTTTGGAAACTTGATAGGAGAATTGTGCTGCAGCTTTCCATAAAGGCCCAGCAAATTTCCCAAGAACCAGATTTATTCGACCCCGCAGATAACACTACTGTCGATTACCCGCTATCTGGTCCTTCGAATTTGAATCTACTTCCGAGCAAACCTACTAAACTTCAGGATTGGTCTTTACACCGTTATTTTAGACTGAACATACCAGAGTGTATCGATGTACCCTTTAGCTTTACTACAGACACATGGTTTCCTACACTACACACTCGACTCCATTATCGACCAGAACGCCAGCTACATATCTCGGCATCACGTGGTGTCACTTCACCTGGACAAGACAGGTCAAATCTGTTCCTTAAGGTTGGGAGACTTTCTTTTTATTCTATGAGGCTGAGACACCTGCCAACCTGAAGTCTTCTCCTTTATCTTGGACCGTGCTGCTCGCTATATTTCGTCCGTCGAAGAAAAAGAGACTATACCATGTTTCTACGCTTATTTAGATGTGGTGTAGTTGTCATATAAATTCTAGTTGATTTGGCAGTTTGCGAGCATTCTGATGGCCATGGCAGATTTTTAAAAGCCTTTTGACCGCTATTGCTTGCACCTCGCCAGGCAACATCTTCAAATCCGTGCAGAAATTTATTAGAGCTTATAGCAATGGTGTTGTCCTCCACTCTGCCCAATTGCGACCGACCTCTTCATTAACCGTTTGTTCCAAATGTCCCTGCCTTTGCACTATATTCGTACGTCCTCAACACTTTTTAGTTGAGTTCTCGTGTATTGTTTTGTTAACCCTTTACTTTCTGAGTACCTTAGATCTTCTGTTATGTAACCAGGGCCGTCAGAAGAAAATATGAACATTTATGTACTCAAATAATAAGCTGCTTGTGTTGTCCAACGGCTTCCTCAGAGTCAAAACAAAAAGGGATTCGTTCAGTTTATAGCTCAACTGGGTTTGTTTACCGAATCGCAATGACAGTACGAACGGATCTCCAATCACGTGGCAACCCGAACTCAGCTATGTGAAGATCAGCTGCGCAACACCAAAATGAATAGTTCCTAGTTAACCTGAGGTTTAAATGACGTTACATAATCCCATGTGTAAAATGAGGTGTTTGGATCAAACTTGAATGGTATTAAGACAGCTGCAACTAACGAGATAACCAGTGCACGTTAGTACCTCAGATTAGAGAAACGGTAGCCTTCACAGCCAGTTTGACCCACTATTGTGAGAAGTCTTCCTATTAGGTGCTAAAGTCATACACTACGTGGCAATCACTGGCGCACTTCATTTTCGGCTGACAAGCTCGCATCACAGTTTCGCATCCTCATTTTCAGATAAGTTTTTGAGATATCACCTGCTCGGTTTGCTTGTCCTTGTCGTGTTTACCCCAAAATAATGAATTTTTAGTCGTTTCTTGATAACTTTCGAATTGCTTTGTTGAACGCATGTCACGTTAGCAGTTCTCGGTCAACAACCAATAACATTACTCACCAGGTGTGCTTTTTGATGCCGAATCAAATTAGGTAGAAATGGTACCGACTTGAATCCGGTTCTTTTTGGTCTGCTTTTGCAACCAGCCAACCATTGTCTTCCTTCCCTCCGGCAGGTTTTTCCTTGGCACCAATCCCTCCACCTTCACTTTCCGCATTGCCGAGGAGCGCACAATTATGGGCTTTCCGCTCTTCTCCACGTTCAACACAATCTGCCCAGAGGGCGGCGTACGCTTGTACGGTGGATCCGAAACGACCGCGGCGGCACCGGCATCCAATAGCTGCGAGCCATTGACCGCATGGCCTGTGGTTTACGAATCGGCGTACACTATCTACCCTGAAGACAAAACTCATCGTCCTGAGCTTTGATCTGTCCCGATGTTCACTACATGCAGTGTTTCAGAGTTTTAGCCAACCTTACAATGACCCCCTCTAGTTATTTTTGTTCCATTTTCTGGTTCCTTTCCCGGCACTGAAGATTTATCTTGATTTAAACCCACATGAGTCCTTTTATCGATCGAGCTTATGAAAAGCTTGTTATCGTTCAACTGTCCTTTTTTCCGCGTGACTTCGTTCGGATGAAGTTGAAAGTTGAATAGACATGCAACTTGTTTCGATCAGTACAAGTTGAACGGAATAAGATACGCTACTGGGGGGTTGTTTGCCGCTGTCGCCTGTGTATCGATGCATTTCAGACTTCAGTTGAGTTGGTTCATGTCCCCATAATAGCCCAATTACTAAATCTGCCAGCTACACACTCTCCTACATCCAAACAGTTTACTTCTGTGTCTCGTACGGGACTTGTCAAATTTTCCCACAGACATCAATGACCGTAGTCCTTAGACCTGGGAGTACACGTACACGTCAATATCGATGTTGCGGTTCTGCGTCTCGTATGGCTGAGCTGCTTAGCTATAAGAATTCATGAGCATCTATCCTGGCGTCCTATACAATGAGATTTACATGGTTTTAGGTTACAATACAGTAGGCTTGTTACTGGACGGGGCGATCAAGTGACGGATTCAGCGAACTTTTCTAGTTCGGTCTTGCAGTCTCAGTGCCATCGGACAGAATCGTCCAGAACGTAATTCAAAAGGTTTTCTTGAGTCCTTTCGTGTGGATTAAAGGAATTTTCACTTAACCGCCTCATTGTGGAAGTCCAGCATTACTTTTCATAAGATGCTGTCTCGATAACTGTCCTCAAGAGCATACAGTGTGAGATAGGCCTGCCGTTGTCCATTCTCTCACGCTTATCTTGGTTGATGTCGAAAAAAGCTGATAATCAATATATCCTCCACCCGAACGACGGATGGAAACGGATTCAGGTGCAGAATTTTATCCAACGCAAAGCAGTGGGAGACAAAAGCATAGAATGCAGACCAGGAGAATAGGTCATTGTGTACAAATAAGCCACAGCACGCATGAAAGGACTAGACGTGGGGCTTTGAAAGAGGAGGCCAGAACAAACAGGTTGTTGTCCGTGGACAGAGAGTAGAAAATACATGTAAGCGGATCTATCTGTGATTGGTTGATGGGACGTCGCACACCTCTCCCCAGTGATACATTAGGAGTTTGGGGGTCGCGGTCGATTAAACAGCTGAAGATTGAGTAGACTTGGTGGTTGTGGGGGTTGTTGGGCAGTTGGAAGAAAACTGGCAAATGTAGTAGGCGGTAGGAGGGGTGGAGTGAAGCGATGCCATAAGCTAGGCGCGCCATGGGCCAACCCGGCTGCTATCGAATTGATCTGTTGCTGTTGGCTGGACTGGAGTAAGTAGATTTGTTGGGCAGTGCCAGAAACGACAGGTGAGAAGGTTGATGACACAGTGGGGATTGGGGCCCTTTGAGGGCTAACGCTGGATGTTGAAATTTGCTGTAAGAGGGAGAAACATTGCTCAGGGATACGATAACGAAAATTTTCAAAAATAATACCCTGAAAATTCAGGTCAGTTTCAAGGTACCGCCCAGTTTAGTACTGCTCAGACAACCCGGGCGACGACTGCTTGGTACCAAAATATGAGGAAAAACAGTTAAAAACAACAGCTGGTCCTTTTAGTTTGATGTTGGAAATGTTCTGTTTAAAGCCTGAATGCCTGGTTCGGTATAACCGTATAGAACGGGGGATGCCGTGAGCTGAAGGACTTTCAAAAGGCCTCGGATGTTCGCAAGTTCAAGAGAATCCCAACTGGAACCACCCAGAAGAGATGAAATTGCGAGGGGTGTTCAAGTTCGAAACAACGTTGGTATCAGGATCCCTAAGGGGATAACGACCCATTAAGAGCTACCAGCACATGTTTACGGGAGCGTACCTATTGTCCCCGTCCTTATGTAATGGATTCAACTAAGTCGAATAGGAACAGAGCCTTACAACCAAACCGAAACATGTCATTGACGTGCAGTAAGGAGTGTCTTTCTATAACATTTTAGCATGCAGTCTTCCAATGGAATCGCACGATGCTCACAGGTTGACTTGTCTTGAGATGGAGGAAAAACTGAAACTTCAAGAGCCCACCCCCCGAAAAATCGCGTGTTCGGACCACCCTCAAGATTCATGAGACGAGCACTACTACTGATTTTTGACGAAATTTCTAAACCGTATCTATTGCATGGCTTACTCAGAGTCTGATACACACAGCGCGATGACCGACTGCTGAGTGGCAACCGTTTCTACCTCTGAGGTTTTCCAAATGGTGTCCAGCGCACGTCCATGAGGTTTCTTCTGACAGTAGTTACAGAAACCTGACTTTTTAGATGGGCACGCTATGGCTACTACTACTGAGGGTCCTACTTCCTCTCAACAGAAAAGTCCGCCTAGTCGCTCTAGCCGATAATCAACCATCAATACTTACTGCAAACGGCAAGGATCCCAGACTTGGAGTTCCAACCATAGGGAGTCGACTCCAACTGCTGGGCGGACCGAACATGTTGTTCGGGAGTGTCATTGGAGAATTTGAAGGATTGACCGATGTGACCTTGACCGCGTCGTGTGACGATACAGGTATTCCAACAGAACCGGAAGTCGGCTGCGCCACAGGTGAACTGATGGATGACAAATGCTCTGGCATTGCGAACAGCGGGGTACCGGTGACAGAACCCGTACTGGGCTTGGGTAAAAGTAGGCTGGCTAGACTGACTACACGAGACAGAAAAGAGAGACGCTTAATCATTAATGGTCGCAACACAACACAGAAGAAGCCGCAGTTAGCTGAGCAAGATAAGGAGGTGAAGTACATCAAGGGTCAGTCAGTTGCCTATCGAGCTAAGAGTCTGGTGTGCCTTTATGAATAAATAACCAGGTATTGATTCGCGCATGGCGGTCAATTGAGGCCCGTGGCTTAGAGAGCACTCACACTGCACATGAGGCGACGGTGGGCAATAAAACGCCAGCTGAGACAAACCTTAGGAAGCAGGTTTAGGTCACTGAATGAATACAATGCCGCCGGCGTATGGATCAGCTTCAGAACTAGATAAAATCAATTATATAAGATAAAAACGACTGAACCGCATTCCGCCAACCTCTTAGAATGTGCACCCACGCCGTCTACGTCATGGAAGCAATTCGAATAACCCGGCAAACAAGTCAGGTCCAAATGGGCTTAAGGTGGGCCGGTAAACTGGTTTTCCCGGACGTTTCGCACGCTCGGCCTATCGTACTGATAGGCTACCCAGTCGACTCCATGTGGGTGGTGCTTAGTGGGTAACTGGATCTGGTCGGTCCGCCGTGGGCCCAGCTGCTGTAGAGCGAAGACGACCAACCCGACTGATAGTTGTGACTATCCTTGGCCGATGCACATGATTGGGTTCTGCTGCAACTGCAGTCAAACAGGGACGGTACACTTTGGGGGCAAATGGGCCACCGCGTAGGTAATTACTCGCAGTTATCAAATGCTGAACGAATGAGCCGCAGTTCGGTTGACGGGGAAAAATATTCCCAAACAGCTAACAAACTCAAGGTGAATGAATGTCAGTGGACGGAAAGTCGACCATGCGGTTGAATTGAAAGGTCCAGATGACTCAAATACCAGAAAATACTCTGGGAATCCGAAATGAGCTGTTGAAAGTACCGTGGCCTGCAAAAGTATATGGAACGTGGCACATTGTGCGTAAAATTTCAGACAAATACCAAATATCACACAATAATATCAGGAGTAACCTAGAATTACGCTAGACTGGTTTTCCCATACTGTCCGTACGAGTGTTTTGTGTATCACGGTCGGGGAAGACAGTGGCTTGGTTTTAATGGTGAGAACGAATCCGTGGGCAATCCGTAACAGTAACGTGATTGGTTTTCATGCTGTCGAAGTTGTTATTTCTGCTGTTTTGTTTATGATTCCTGCAGCTGAAATCGAAATGGTGTGGTATGGAACCACAGAAAGGAAACATCACAATGTCATCATCATTGATCCGCATTCAGAAGAGTCACGTTATTGACCGCCAGGTGAGCCCTGATAGCGCTGAAGGGCTTCGCATAGCTTGACTTTTCGGGCACCAAGCACAACTTCTAATCACATTCTAGTTACCTCCGAGTAGTCAGATTCTCCAACTAAATCAAAAGTGGTAATGGCAGGGACCACATAAAAGGCTCTACTGTAAAAAAAACTCACCTGATAGAGGAGCGTCTGTATGGTTTTCACCATGCTCATCTTGAGTAGGTGTTTCACCGCCACTGGGTGAACTACCCTCATTCTCATTGGCCGACTGTGTGAACGACTCGATAACTTCCACATCATCTGGTGAGTTGGACTCAGGACTGAGCACTGGCGTTTGGTCAACACTAGCTGTGATAGGAGCGGCCACCAAATGGTTTGTCAATGTTGCTCCAGCACCCTTGGATTGGAGCTCTTCGTTTGAGTTTGAAGACGATGAGGGTTGTTCCGCTGTTCGCCGGAATACGAATGTCTCCAGTAGTCGTTGAACTGTCACGGGCTCCGTCTGTGGGGTCTGTCGCATATCACAGTCCGTCGGTTCAGTGGCGAGGGGCTGCTGCACCTTCGGTGTGGAATCTGTCGTGAAGCTTGGACTGTAGTGTGGCACCGCTTGCCCAACAGTTGAAGAGGTTGTTGAGCTAGTGTCACTTTTGGCGGAGAGGCTAATGGAGTAACAAAAACAAATGTTTCGTTGTAGATAAGTACTAAAATTATAAAACTTGGAAACGAAGGGACTTTCTGATGATAAACGTGAAACTTGCGTCTTAATAGTCGTTTAACAAATATCTGGACCTTTCGATCGATGACCACCAACTGGGATCGCAATTCCCCCCCCCCCACACACACACACACACACTTTAGCATTTAACTGATACCGTCCACAGCTAACAGGTCACCCTGCACGCGCAAATAGTTTACCGAAAACAGCTAAAAATACCATACATACATATGCATCGCCTTACAAAGTGAAAAACGTCAGAAGTAGGAGTGGAATGGCGGCCATTTAACTTATACAGCTCTTTGACAGGTTCGTGCAGTCAAACCTAATTATTATATGTAGAACATGGTGCAGTATGGAGGGTCTGCTTTCGGGCTCACACAGGCCTGCACTTCGAAGGTAGTTAAGTAGGGATATGGGGTATTTTAGATGGCGGTATTTTGACAAACGATAGATGGGATAGTGGGGACCACGGATTTGTTTTGTCAATAGCAACAAACCGCAAGTTCGGATGGATTTAGAGGACAGTTATTACAGTCAGTGCGGCGGCCTCTGGAACAAAAAAACGGTATAAGGAAGTATAGGATGGAAAGGGACCGTGGGGACCATTAGACAAGCAGACAAGGGTAGAGACAAGAGGTTGGTCACCAAACATTGCAGTTTAAAGTATACAGCACGCGTCATGTCGTCACAGAACAAGGTGTGCGCAAACCCCGCTACACTTAGACACAAAGGGTCACGGGTCAACAAAGGAGCACATACGGAGTGGAGCCACTTTGGACAAGTGTTAAGCGTACAGACCTTGAGGGGTGCGAGATGGCTCAGTGGTTAGAGCGCGAATTTACTGACCGTGGTTCGACCTCTGCTTCTCGACTTCCCCTGTCCAGGCTTGGGCAACCTGGCAGTATCCCAGCCCTCGTGCTTCCTTCGGGTGGCATGGCAGCTAGGCAACGAAAGGGTGCTACGGTTGAACGACTTTTTTAAAGACCTTGAACACTTGGTTCGTAACCAAGTGAGTGGCAGGCTGGGATGAATTTCTGACCGTCATGTTCGATTCCACGAAAGATCAACTTTCCCGCACTGGGACGCTCAATTGTAACGATCATAAATATAAACAGATATATGATGAGTTGGTACCCATGAACGCGAGGCTCAGCCATCTAAGTGTCCATTATATAAATCACCATTCGAAGTTCGTATCGGACAGAATGGGAGAACAGGAACGGAACGCCGGAATGCACACAACAGTGTGACTAATAAGCAGTGACTTGAGACAATGTAAAGCTTGATCACTTTAATTCCTGTAGGAAATCAACGTTGTCGACCAACTAACAGCGGAAGGATTACGTCAGTGGCGGATAATAGTTGGGGTGAAACTTGGAGGTGCCTGGGATTCGTGACGAATCAGATTTGGGACAAGGCAAGGAGCACCGGCTGTCTGCTAAGAGTGGAACTCAACCATGACATCATGAGCTGCCAAGATTTCACAAGGCTGGTATCCAATAGTAAATGGCACACGTTCATCACGGCAAGACCCGGGTAGATTCCAAGCATGTGTTCTAATACTCAGTACTGGTAAATGATCGATCCACATTCGAAATTAATATGACCTTGTTAAATAAGTACGCAATTTCTGTTAGATCTAGACTAAGTTCTTGTCGGTTTTGATATAAACTCGACGTGCAGAAATGATTCTTAGACAAAAGCACTGGAGTTAGCAAAACCACTGTTGCTAGAACACACAACCCTGCAAGAACGAACGCAACAGTCTAGGTTAAGGTGTCAAAATATGCTTGGATCTAGGTTGTTTCGTTTTCATTCTGATGAATGAGGTCTGGCAATCACATTTCCAATATCTCATGATCTTGGCAAACGTATATGGAGGATATTGAACAGAAAGCTGGAGTCTAAGATGGTATGCGCTCCAGCAGTATCTCGTTTCTAGTATGAGCACAGTGCACAGAAGAGGTTGACGGAACTGCAGCATGAATTGTGGTCCAAGGAGACCTTAAGAAAACGGAAAGAGTGAGGTTACCGAAGGGTCAACCGGGTATGAAGACCCAGCAACGAATGGACCAGGAAACCAGTCAACCCATTTAATACAGGGATATCTCAAGCTGATAGAAAGGTGTTAATTACGGCTAACATTAGAGTAGCATTTCAGAAGGGGGAAAGTAAATGCACAGTATGAGGCGGTTGAATGATCGCTCTCCGGTTGATAGCATTGTGGAGTGTGTGCAAGAATTAACATGGAATTAACAAGGCAGCATACAGCACACCGCAAATTCAGGACGGATCAATCAGAATAGTGATTCGACCGGAAGGAAACCGCGCAATGAACCAATCGGATGCAAGGGATGCAAACCACAACGCAGCGCAAATCGTAAGAGGAACAATGAAATTACTACAAAGCTGTTTCTCAACCAGCCACTCAAATCACGAGACATGATATACTCTTTTAAAAGCTATATAAACGCAAGTAAGTAAGGGAGAGATACCCACCCGATCTCGCACTGATGATGACCCCACGAATGGTGACGAAAGGTTTGCAAACAAATTGTCAAGCTCGGCGGATAGGTGAACAGCCACATGATCTAGATCCAATGGATAGCTAATCATTGGAGGTAATAACTGGAACTGTTGACGGGTGAATCCAAGTGGAGCGGTGTTTTTTGTCCTGTTAGGAGCACCGGGAAGAAGCTATGCACGGAAATACATGTGCACATTTGAGCACATGACTGGGCCATCGTATTTCGGGATCCCTGTACAAGGTGGCAATTAGCGAAACAGCCTGGTTTTCTGGGTGAAATTCGTGCTTTGCTGTTAAGACATCCCTCACCCTACCTTGGCTTGTTACGTTGTTTGTCTTCTCGCGCGAAAAGAGCTATCTGGAGAAGTTAATGCACTGGCATATGGAGCATATGACACAGCAAGCAAAAAACCCAAGAACTATTATCAGCCCATCGATCGCGTGCAAATTACTTCCTCCAAACATCATGCAAGGTGCTTCGGTAATACTGATCCGGTGTTCCCACCAGACTCGCGGACTGCTCTGACGGTCAAGCACTAGACGTTTTTAACGTCTTTAGCTTGCAATGGTCGGGTTTTGGGAATGTACTGCAACACTGTGAACTCAGCTATTGCCAGACCAACTGGTATCACATCTATGCAGGTTAGCAAAGGTTGCTCTCACCTTTCCCATCCGGATGGCAGCAAAGCGCTTAGCTAGGCTAAGTAGACTCATAGAATTGTTCATGTAAGAAATTTGTCCACCTTCTCAATCGGACCATCTGCAAGCACTAGGTTCGGGTTTGATCCTACCCAGCTTTGCAGCAGCATCCTACATTTTGCAGATGTGAAGCACGTGCGAGAGCCTGCACCAGAAGTGATCAGGTTATTTGACATTGATCGTATTCCAACGGGGCTAGATCATTGGAGAGTTGTGTCGTTTTCGTAGCCGATGTCTGTGGCCGAACGCCTTGGGAGCATTTCGATCCCGAGGAAGCTTGGAAGGAGCCTTCTCATATCGATGGAAAAATTGTGGGGAAAGGGGACAGAAGCCAACGAAAACTATGGATGTTGTGGGCACAGACGGGAATTTGTCATCAATTTTCAGGTATCTATTGGAGTTAGCGTACAGCGCTTTTAGGGCAGTCAGGAATTAACGAAGGAACAACTAAACTGGATAGACACTGCCCGTCGATCAACAAAGTAGAATGTAACTTTCAAATCAAAAAGGATTACTACGGTTGGTTGTCGGAAGCGGCATCTCTGTCCCAGAGTCTGCCAGAGAGTGAAGGTTAATTTTCAAGTACCTGTCTTCCTCTGTGTTCAGTCAACGGAGATTCTTGAAAGAAGTGTCCTTCCTTCGCCAGACCGAGCGGGAGCTCAAACGCTATCTCAGTAAACAACAAGGTAGTTGCTTAAAAAAGTGCCAGGGGTGGAGCAAAGTGACCCATTACGAGAGCTACGACCGCATATATAAACGTTACGGGCCGCGTGACCAATCCAGAGAATGTATTTGGAGTTATCTGCCCAACACCGCTGAGTCTACTAAAGACAACGCTGTTTGTCTAGCCATTGCCGAGGCCGTATCGATTCAGTCATGCGACACCGTATGATGCACGCTGAAATGCCAGTCTTCGCCTTATGTGAACAAATGCCGTGAGGACAGATCGGTGAGGTCCTAGCGTTTTTAATCAAGAAGAACGTTTTGCATTTTTAATTTGATCGCACCGGCAGTTTGCTGATTTGCTACATATTGTGAAAATTCTTCGGATACGTAGCGATCTTATGAAGAGACCTATAAAGTACTGGTCTATCAGTCTTCGAGTTCTCAGTGACAATTATGAGTGGAGTGCCTCCAGCTTCCCATAAGATATTCAAAATTTATATTGGTATCACTTTCGTATGGGAGACACAGGACGAAACACATTAAAATGAATAGCCGTTTACCTTTTGACTAAGTTGGACAATCCTGTGAGTCGTGAAATGACAGCAAACGGATCTTCTATATCCATTTGGTTCTGAGTACTGGGAGGTTCGTTGAGGCCTGTGACGGCCGATGAAATCGAATTAGACTCGACTACGGATTTGAGGTTGATGCCCGCTTCTTCCTGAGGTGTGGTGGCAGAAGAAGGCTCTATTGTCGCCGGCAATAGTCGATCATCGGAGTCAGACGGACCGAACATGGAGACGGGTGAGTAACGGGACTCTGAAGATACGGGAAGAGCGGGCGACTGTTCTCCTTGGACAACTGAAAGTGGCTCGCGATTTATCGGACTGGGATGATTGGCCGTAGTGGGACGAGGGAACGGAAGGCTAAGCTCTGAATGGAGTTTCGGAAAAGACGGTGTGATACCCCCAGGCAGTCGCGGACCCGGTGCAAAGTGCACCGTTGACAAGTTGCTCATGGTGACGGGAGGCGGGGGTGGTGGTGGCGGAGGCGGAATTCGAGGCTCGGAGATAGAAGGGCTGGAAAAACGTGGCGCCTGAGAACTCTGATCAGTGTGAGAAAGTCTGATAAATTTGGGAGGGGGTGGTGGAGGGGGAATTGAAATAGCCGGAGTCAATGTAAATGGATTTGGCGGTTTAGGTATCGGTCCCGGCAAGTATGCTGGCGGTTGCGGAAACCGCGAGCGCCACGGGTCCGCCCGGATTGGTACTGATGGAATCGCGGGATGATCAAGTACAGGTTTGCAGGGCTGTGAAAAGCAAGGAGAGGAGCACAATGGGGCCACGCCAAAGTGAAACTGATAATAGTAAACCCTAACACAGAATCACACATCTAAAAATATCGACCATAGATGGTACCTATTAGGATGCAGGAAAACGAATCATACAACCAGCCAAGACTGAATAATTTCGGGATATGAACAACATCATCAACACCCCAGCCATCTTAGCTTCATGGTGTGTTCTTACTAGTCTCTATCAAATTCTGTTATGAAATTTACAACTATTGAGAGCAAGATAGGGCGAAGGTACGGGATCACTGGAGGGAAGAAGCAACCATGGGCAAATGTGAAGTTGGACAATTATCAACTATATGCATTCCATTGTCAAAGCGAGGCAACCTAAAGTAGCCAATCGGATTTCAAGCAAACCAGAAATTCTCACAACTTCGTAGAAAACAAGCTGACGAACAGGCGTTTTTGGCCAATCTCCCTCTGGTCAATACAACTGAGCGTGGTGGGAAAACATCGAAGTGCTACGAAAGCCTAAAACAACAAACGATTTACGGATCGATTAAGGGGCTGCACTGACGACTGCATTAAGGTGGATTTGAATTTGAATTCCCCGGTCGACTGACCCGGAGTGAGCCTAGGTTAAGCGATGGGAAGTGCTTCGTTTATTGGTGGTCATATCAAGGCGATCGATATTTTCCTAGGACTTGCAATTGTATTGACCGGAGAGACATTTCCCGAAAACCTTCATTCGTCAGTTTATGTTCTAATAGGATTGCTTTACAGCGGTAGGACCCTTCGCTTGCATTTTGCGTTCGACTCTGTGGACTAGTCAGTTCCACCAAACAGGGTGTGCTCGTCAATTTAGTATGCTCCAAACACCCACGGGGCATGTGATCATGTATGTGAAGCTGTTTAACAGCTTTCGTGCAGAGTTTCAAAGTTTTCTCTGGCACCTGATACTAATGTCGTAATGATGCGAGCAATTAAAAGCTTCTAAAACTCTGAAATTCACATTGGTACCGATAAGGACCTTCTCAAAGTAGAATCGCGGAAGAATTTTTTTATTTTTTCAGAAGGAAGAGGCGCGCACATTTCTCGAAAGTCTAGCCGGAATCTTTAACACGAGCATTGAACCTACAAAGTGTATAGTCCAGTGGGTATAAACACTAAGCATACCACTTTTAACGTAAAAAGAAGCCACACGGGTTGTACAGTACTTGACCTACTTTGGAAACTACATTAGTTCAAACGACATTATGTGGCAGATGAAGACAAGACGGGCACTCCGAAATCAAGACTGGCGATCTGCGCCACCTATGCCGCAAATGGAAGTGGACGTAATGAAAATATCCTCACATTGTGTTTTACTTATTGCATTGACCGATATCTGTCAAGCACAGTCACAATAACTGGTTGAATCCACAAAAGAAGTGGAGACATAGGCATCAATCAGAGCTGATAATCGTGAAAAGATCCAGTATTCGTTGGGCTGTGCAGGCGACCTCAGGCAGTGAGCTGTGAGCATGGCTTCATTCACCTTTCTCCAATCGTCATCAAAATGATCATTATTACCATTGGGCCCATTTAGTTCTGGGAGCTTTTCGGTCAGCGCAATCCGACAGTGTTGGGCTACAGAGGCACTCTGTAAGTAGTGGACTGAAAAACTTCAAATCAACCAAAGTGTTACCGAAGGAAGGCGAACAGATACGCCTGCACGCACAATGCCGTACTCAGAGACAAGTTATACACTCCCAAGTTTACAGTTCTTTACTAAAGCCTTCCATCGATAGCTGATTGCCACATGGTCCAACTGAGTCTACGGCCGGTTTGCACTTAGTGCTCTCCAGATAAAACGATTTGAGCGCTCGTGCCGAAAGTTTGTGCTGACTGGAAACAAAGGATGTTCAGCACAACTCAAAAAGTCGCTCCCCACTACCTGTGAGTGAGCATCAACCTCAAATCAGCTACCAAGAAGGGCTTCTCACGACAATGAAGTACCAGTGTTTTCACTTAGTATTTCTGTCAATGGTGATGATGATGCACTGGATCCCGGGACGAAGCACAACTCCCACGCCGTATATATCAGGAACCACTGCATCAGGGTGACCAGAAATATGGGTTTGCCCCGAGCGGTGTGAGACGTACGATCGAACTGGGGCTTTGTACGCGTGTTTTGGAGAAACAACATACATCGACCGAAACAAAAAACAAAGTCTGACCAACGGATGCCTGTTGACCAACTTACCACCGAGTACGGACGTTGGGAGCTACAATGTGGAGCAGATCCACTGAACTTAATAAAGGTTTATTTTACTGGGTAGACCTTAAAATAAGGGGCAATGGTCAGGCGATTGGCGGTTAAATGAATAAAAAAAGGCTTATCTGACGAACGTACGAAGTGTCGGTGAAAGAACGGTAAGGGTGAAGGATGCCTCCTGGATGCCAAAGCCGAAGGAGCCTTGACTGGTGTATTCCACATTGAGCGTTTGGGTCAAAAGTCTAAGACACAGTGTAGTGGAAGGATGTAGGGTTTTGTGAAGGGGTCCTGCCCCGAGTCTCTGACTCAAACATCTGATCCGTAATGTGGCGATTGTCAAAGTTTTCCAGAAAGACTCCACCAGGGGACGATGATTCAATAGTCTGACCTGTTCGGCTTCACAGGGAGGTCTTAGCCCGAAGACGCATGGACTAAGATGCAGATGCCTAATTCGTGATGTTGCTGTGCATTGCGGATGCGTTTGGAGTGGCATCAGCCATTTGCTAGGTTTTAATTATAGTTCTCGGGCGGTCATGACCAGAGCGGGCGGAGTGTGCCGCTTTCAGGACTGACCTTTTCTAACCCATGCTTCCTCGAAAGAAAGCAACGTCGCTGCTTCCGTAAATTTGAACATGCTGGTAATATGAAGGAAACACCTTACTGCCTTCATACCCCCAGCGCAACGAACAGTAAGACTTTAGTCCCATTCTGCTTCGTAATAAGATTTATCGCAACTATATATTAAACTGCTTCACGTTGGTCCTTCTAGCATACTTGAAACTTAAGTAACTAAATTCCAGCCAGTGTAACCAGCGGGATCATTGCAACACTCAAGTCCGATCACCATGAAAAGGTGGTAGTTTTGGGTCGTGATTAGTCAAAAACATCGACAGATCAACGAAATGAAGAGGAATGAGCAATCGATGGTCATGTATTGGTGGTGGTGATAGACAGCAAAAGTATAACAAGGCACTTCAACTAGAAATATACCATTAGAGATCAATTTAACGAACCCAACTGTATTAACTTCCCCATAAAGGGCCAAGTACACAAAGTAGTGCGCAGCAGGTGAGCAAGGGGAAACACCTACCGGAGTTGATTCGGATTTGGCGAGTGGTTTTGTGAGCAGCCGCCAGTCCCTGTCCCCAGTGTCGACAGCGGATGGGTCCAGCGGACCAGCTTCCAACACCAGTTCAGTCGGCTTGCGATTCTGATCTGCATCTTCTTTCAGCTCCGCAGGTTCATCGTCATCCGACATTTCCATACTGTCCCCGTCGTCGTCAAGGCAAACCGAAGTAGACAGGTGATGTGAAGCTGGTTCTGCTGGGTTTTTTGAATCTTTCAGGGTCGTAGTGGCAGGACTTGTGATTTTCACGGTTCCACTCGGCTCGGAATTTGTGGTGATGGAGTTTTTCGCACTACTGAAGTTGATATAGAAATGAGGGGAGATGAATTCCGAATAGCCATGGGATGATTTGAACGGCTTTACAGTCTCCCCCGAATTTAGGAGCATCAATTTTCGGCTACTTAAACGGCTTCGTGAGTAGTAAAAGCAAGCAGCTCGGCTCAATGCCCTCATCCCGAGCGCACTGACCAACAATCCAAAAGGATTTCCACCCCCTTCCTGTTAACTCTAAATAGCGTGGAAGCCAATGTGAGAGTAATGTCTGCCATACTACAAGTTAATAGTTGTGACAGTGCAACAGGGTAAAGGCGACTTCATGAATAAACTTCCACACTGAACAGGACGATGTTTCTTGAACTCGATAAAATCGTACACAAAATTGCGCGACGTTCCAGACACACTTCGGTAAACTCACGAACCGACATGCTGCACAGAGTAGACCGTATTCCCTCAGGATTTCTATCACTTCCGGGCCTCGTAATTTTCACACCAGCGATTGGGACAGAGTATGGAAAAATAGCTCATTCGAAAAAAAATCACATTCACCCATTTCTTGAAATGAAGCTACTCCACTAATTTTGGATGTCGTATTCATGGAGTTATGCCTACCGTACGTGAACATCATGTCTCTAAATAAGTAGACTAATTCATTTGGGGATACGAACGGCCCTACTCTCGACCTGGCGCGATGAGTTGAGGAGAGACTGGACTCAGGGTTGGCACTAGGGGATCACTGGAACGGACAGACCGGACACAATTCACGAGCCTAGATGGTTGAACGTTTAATCCCCTCCCCAGTATGCTCCAAGGATCTCTGTTAGCTCCTTTCTTTTCCCCTATATCAGTTGCATGTTGCTTCCTGATTAACTCATCCAAGGTAAGTATACCAACGGGGTAGTGACCGAATTCAGTCCAGAAACACATTTGAAATTCTAAACTCAGGGGCGCTGTCTATCTCGCAATGTCTTTAAGTGTAACGACATATTATTTGCAGTAATTCCGTGTAGGTGATATCGGAACATGCTTTCTAACCGACGAAATTCTCATGCAGAGAGTCAGAGCCTGGAAGTACTTGGGAGGGACTCTAGAAGTCCCATATGGTTCCCTCATAGTGAAGCAGTCTTCACCAAAGTCCCATGGATAGGACTGCTATCGGTGTCATAAAACTAAGAGGTTTATGACCACCTTTGTCCTTCCGCGGTGGATGTATTCTTCCTTCGTTGCATTCGCGGGACTACTTGAGGTCACTCGAGCACGTTCTGAGACGGTGGAATTTCAAAAACCGTCCTTGTCAACTTCCTGATCGGAAAATACACTGGTGTTTGCTTGAACCCCTGTGTGAGGATTTTTCCGGATACTTAACGCCCACTTCACACCATGTTAACTGAAGTCACTTCTACTTTTAGAACACAATTCAGATTCAAGTTATCGTCAGCCCGAACTGAGGCCTATCATATCCCTGTTCTCCCTTATATGACCCAATATCTCGTTGACCAAAGTTACTTGCTTGACTAGTCCTCTTTTCCCCAATCTGTTTAGTTGTGCTCATTTCTTAGAGGCTTTATATGTGATCATTTGACATCGCTGTGACTGGTATGCTGAAAATTCAACATCGATCGCATAAAGTTCCCCTAGATTGACTTGGAGTGCAGGAATGTGAACATTTTATTCGGTTTTTGCCATTAATATTCCGTTCACTGAAATGAATTGAAATGAACATTAATCAGCGGTATTCAAGAGGAAAGGTCGATAGGTTTTGAGGTCAGGAGGGAGCACGAATTTGCCTTTCGTACCAACTTGCTTACTGCAACTCACAGTGCTCCTGGTCTACGTCTAAAGTGGAAGGTGTCTGCAAACCCGAGGTTTTCACCACTCACGTCTGAGACGCATTCCGCTGGTTCAAGGACGCGAAGGGTCAGAGAGAGGTATTTTGACATCTCATGCCTCATTCAACTGACAGTCTGAATATGGTACCTTCAATGGTTCGGCTACGTAGACTTTCATTGGCCCATTTGCCATGCTGAACGTGGCGCTGTCGTAGGAGCTAATCAGCTTCTGACTAGCAGGTGGGATGTCACCAGAATCAGTTACAGTCTGTATAGACCTGGTCTCTGAGCGCCATTGGTACGCAACAGCAGTACAGGTCATGTCATCCTATCACAAAAGTCAAATGCCATCAAGTGAACGGGTAGTAGTGATATGTTGGGACAATTTGGAACACTGGTCAAAAAAGGCCCAACAAATTTGCACATCGTCACTGGGAAACCAAAAATATTTCAGCTGGAGATAACAATTCGTCGTCAATGTGAACGAGAACAACGTGCTTATGATCAGCCCAAAAGGAGCAAGGAGTTAGCAAAATTCAGCCACTTGCATATTAACTTGGTGTTAACGGGAGACTCAACTGAATCCCAGCTGAATCTCTCCTTTAGAATATTCTTCAACTGAATGTGCCGCCTCATGTTTCGGTCGGGCGACAGTTGAGATTAAAAAACCAAGACCTCTTCGACAGTCCACGACCGGTTGGTTTCACCCTTCTTAGGGATCAGGGATAGTGGGCTGCAGGTGTGAGTAGTATTCTGTGAATGAAATATACATTACGAGATTTCGAACAGCGTGCAAACAGAACAATGAGGCCGTCTTTGTGCGGCGCATTCAGTTGAGGAATATAAGGAGATTCAGGTGAGATTCAGTCAAATCTCCGGTTCAAACCAAGTTAGCATTCAAGTGAGTGTATTTTGTGAACTGCGTATAATTTGGGTTCGGGTAGAACATAAGGTTGACAGAAACTCCGGGACCTCGCCCACCTCATGATCCTCAAGAAAGGCGAAACCGTTTGTGGGCTGTCGAAGAGTTTTCAGCGACCTCATCAACAGTGTGCTCCGCCTAGATAGATGAGTTAGTGCAGCCTTGCCATGAGAATCTACGTGGCAGGATGAAAAAGTCCGGATGTCTAGGAGCCGCGCGTCTATCAGCAGTTTGCTTTTACAGTGAATTCACCAAACGCTTAAGGCGACGTGAAGAGCAGGTCATGTTGGGTTGGACAGGATTAAATCCAGTTGCAAAGTCACACCTAGAGGTAATGCAACGGGCTACTGGCAAGAAGACCTGTGGTGGTGTGTCTTGTGGTGTGTTTGGAGGAACGTTGGATACAGCTGAAATAAAGAAGTGCATACCTCAAGCGAACGAGGATGCGGGCAACTCACCCTTGAAACCGACTTTGGAAAGTAGGATCGAGTAAGGGTCGATAGTCGACATCACCCGAAGCGTTCTGGATTGGGTGAAGAGCAAAAGGCGCCCCCATATCTGGTACCGTGGGTGGGGTATCGGCGGAAGCAACTGTAGAGACTGGCTTCTCAGGTCCACTGTCTGTTACTATAGGTTCCGTCTTTGTCATCACTTTGTCTGGCGAAGTCCGTGGTTCTGTCTCTTTCAGTGGTTGGATCGGCGAAGGGTGGTAGACAACATTGTTTACATATGGATTGTTGGCGCTCACCGTCGGAGCGGACTCAAAATCACTGTCATCATCGTTGGCAAAGTCGTCGCCAAAGTTATCAAACTTTTCATCGTCGCTCTCCAACTTAGACTGGGGAGTTGCAGTCGGCTTGGGAGAGGAATTTACCTCGTATTGTGCGGCCTTTCCATCACCGATCGATGCTTTTGGCGAGGTTATCCCAACGCAGCCCTCGGCTTTTTCCAGCGTTTTTGAAACACGCTTCCCATAGGCGCTATAAGCCTTTAAAAAGAAAGAAGATTAGGTCACTAGATAGATAAGGAAAAGGTAGATTTGAATGTAAGCACACAAAAAATCATTTGAAAAAAAGAATGACAAAGGTTTGCAGCTTCCCAGGGCCAGTACATTCGTTCGTCCAACTGTAACACACTTTCGGTGCCTAACTGCCATGTCACTCGAGGGAGGCACGAGGGCTGAGTTACTGTCAGGTTACCCAAGCCTATACAGGAACAGTCGAGATGTCGGAGTTGGGTCCGAAAAACGGACTTCCCTGTCATTCGGTTCACGCCTTAACCACTGAGCCATGTCGAGCTCACCCCAGGGCCAACGATCCACTGTGCATGAAAATTCAGTCAAGGCAACCGATGAATGCCATCAATCTGTTCAGACGTACAAGTTGGTGTCATGTGTGGTGTTCCGTGCTTATCTACTGCAGAATCTACGCAAATTCTCACTAAATAAAAAAACTGGTCAGTGCGTTTTGGACGCAAACCTAGCGCAGCGTGGTCACTAAAACATATACAGCGGTATGCACCTAAACATTCACGTCAATTCTCATCTGTGACTGTGAGCGGCTGCTTGAATAATGCAGTGATCACACTGTCATGCAAGGGATAACGGTCGGGTGTCACTCACTACACATACCACAGGAGTGTTTGCCTGTGCAGATGTGGTAACTGAGGCTCATCTAGCGTGCACTGGTGAAGAGCTGTATCATATCGACCGACCAGAGTTGGATTCCCGGTAACATTAGGGATATGCGTTGTCGATGGGCTCTAACAAGATCGAAACTCAAATCCAGTGCTTCTTCTGAATCAGTCGTGCCAAGACCGTGGGAGACAGTTAAAATGAGTGATTCGGAGAAACATTCCACAAAATCCACAACTCCTGACATTCAAGTGTGAATCAGCCAGTCGATCACAAAAGAATCACGCGGTCGGTGCATCTCCAAGGATAATATACTAGTCGGGCCGTACAGCACCATTGTTAAACTGAACCCTTGACTATGACAGCGCCATGGATGTCGGATGCTGTCAGACACTTTCCCGGTTGAAATTGATTCCGTCTTTCACCCGTTAGGCGTGACTCACGCAGCTTCCGAGGTAGGCGGACAACTGCATGCATGAGGTTTGAATGTAGGCGTGGAGTACATGTCAAATACGATCAGGTTAGCCGAGACATTTGAAATCACTCATACTTCCAAGAATCTGGTCCAAGCAAAGCGATATCGTCAGCATACCCAATGCCTGTAAGCGAACGCCTCGGGAAAATTTCGACCCAGATGTATGAGGCAAGTAAGATCCAAGTAGCACATCAACAAAGAAGTTAAAAAAAGAGGACGATAGAAGAGGCCCTACCTGACACCACTAGATGTGGTGAACTCAGGCGATAGCCTGCTGGAAGCGTCGGCGGGAACTGGAATAAACTGTTCTTAGAGGAGATGAGAATTTGGAAATCACATCTACGGTCGATAGCCAGTGTCATAGCATCTGATGAAAAAAAATGTCGGTCACTGACAACTAGGAGGATGTCTAAGCATCAGCGATGAAGTGAAGACGTGACCAATGCCTTGCGAAGGGTGGAATCAGCTTGGCTTTCACGAATTTGACTTCCCCTGTAATCGACCAATCTATGTAGGATAAAAAAGATACATTGCGACTACCACGCTGATGCCACAGTGGATGTCGCAAGAGATTTTAGTGTCATCTTGAATATAGGGATGACAACAGAGTCACTTCATTCCATTGGCGCCTAGTTTTGGTGCCATATAGGTAGATTTTTTAAGGTGCCATCGGTGTTTCAACCCCTTTTCTTGGAAAATGCGGTGTAAGCCGTTCGGATACGGTGCCTGGAGTGAAATATCATGTCGTATTTCTGCTGTCCTCCGATGAAGACTAAAAATCTACGTCGCATTCCGGTTCACTGTGTGCCTCCTAGATTTGTGCTGAAGGCCAGCTAAACAGTTCTACGGAATATTCAATCCATCACTCAAGACGGCACTTCCGCGAATGAACTGCTGATCCATCTTCATGGCGATGGTTCCCCTTGCACCAGGCCTAAAAACAAGCATCTAAAAAAAAATAAGAAAAACACATATCTATGTAAATTCATCGACGGCAGTTTGCCGAAGCGAAGCATCCAACTATGCAGTCGAATAATGCTCCTGCCTATTGCTTGACCTAGAACATACACTCCACCCCCTAACCGCCCGAAGTTACACACATTCAAAAGACTCCTGCCATAGTGGATACAGCCTGAAAAAATCCGCGCCTCCCCCCCAGTCTGTATGGCTAAAACAATAAATACACTTACGTTCACCACAATGGCGACTTCTTTGTGTTGTGTCTCGTAGAAATGCTCAGCCATCTCCACTAGTCGGGTGATTGAGATTAACTGTTCCAAATATTCCGTACGACGTTTGATGTACGAGTCTAAATTCTTGCAGCAGAGTTCAACCTAAGCAGGAAGAAGAAAGGCAATAACATAAAGGCGCATTTTAAACGGGCATGATGTTGGGAGAGGGACACAGTCAGCGATGAGAGAAACACCTTATCGAAGACACAAAAAACTCTGGCCGAATATCGAAGTCTGCTGAACAGCCCAAAAGTAATGCAACCGTGAAGTTGGCAGTAACAACTCAGAATTATCAGTCACGGATCCAGCTAGACAGCTGTCCGTGAGCAAACGAAGCCAAACTGTGACAAAGTCCACAACCGGACCGGTTGATTTTATATAGCCAACACAATAACTCAGAGTACTATCATCGTCATGAGACAGTAACATCAGTGTTGACATTGATGCTTCACTGTTTTACAACCACGAGGTTTATTTAACTATACTTGAAGCCTTAAAGTGAAAAAAAGATGGTTGAGAAGGGGACCTGATGCTAGTCTATCGCCTACACTTCCAAGCGCCCAATCAAACAACCTGGAATGAAATTGACAACACGAACGCAACTGACATCGACTAGCCGCCATTTCTTGCAATGTTTCCCACTAAGCGCAGGGAAAGTCACGGGGATCCGGGCATATTAATTCAGGGCACAATGAGTAATTTGATTGAGTGTGTAGGGAATTGCGTAAACCCCTTCCAGATAGCTTGCCGTTCGATTGATATCCTTCACTTATCTTAAGCCTGGCTGGTTGTCGGCAGGTTCAGACCATTCCTCATGAAGTCCTCGAAGATTTCGTCTGACAGCTATCTTATTCAGCTTCTGCTGCCGCATTTATCTCGGCAAATTGCTACGATTTCAATGGCCCACAAGTTTCGAACTCAAGCATGTTAGCGAGAAAAACACCCGTGCTTTAGCTCTCCGGAGCATTACTGGAAGTGCTACAAGAATGTCCGCACTACTACAAGCGGCTAGACGAAATAATTGTGACTTCCTCCTCACTCTTGAAGAAACTGATGTCTCCGATCGACGTGCATTGATTCACGTTTATTCATAAATGTTCATGGACTCTCGACTCAGATTTATCGGTTTACGACACCACTATTCGAATACAAAGCTACAATTACTGGCATTTACAACGGACCCACGCAAATTAACACCTACAATCATTCATGAATTTTCCTCTGAAAACCAACTAACTTAATTTTCAGAGCACATTTTTCGAGATTATACTATTATATAAGTCAGCTATTTTAAGCTAAAGGGAATGATACCAGTGCGCACATCTACTCCCGTACAGCACACACGGCAGTATCTTACATCTAAAAACTGCAAGAGATTGGTTGTTGGTCTGTTCGGTAGGCTTGGCAGTTGGATTGCAAACGTTTCATCACCAATTGAGGGGTCAGTGCGGGATAAATTCCTCCTCTACCTGTGCTTGTATGGTTTCTAAACAGTATCTCATAGCTCCTTTTAGAAATTATTAAGAAACTATATAGGCACACGCAGACGAGGAATTTACCCACTCAACCTCGCACTGACGATGTCATTTCAATTGATGATGAAACGTTTGCCATCCAACTGCCAAGGTCGGCGAACAGACCAACAACCAGGTAGAGCACCCGAGCTATCTATTTTTCGCAAAATTGCCAACTGCAGGAGGTTTGCTGTACATTATGCGGGGGTTTCTCTTTTCTTTTTCTTCTCAAGGATAATTCGTTGAGCTTGAATTCAAAATAAAGTGCTTCGGAGAGCATATCGAGGGCTTGATCATAAAAAGAAGAATCTGTGTGTATTTTCGGTCACTGACAAAGTTCGCGAGTGTTTCTGGAACACGCTTTTGTGACCGTGTATAACTACACATACTACCATACCATACTAATATTATACTGCATGGAGCTGTATTAAACTGTCATATGGGGTTAACAGTTCGGGCGCAAATCCGGGTTTCGTGGATGGAAACGGAACGGTCTGAAAACTCAAGATCCAAAAATAGCAGTCCTGCTGAACTGCGGAACTGTTAAAGTAGTGAAATGTTGGAACGAAATTTGCACACCAGGGAACTTGCCCCCCAAGGGCACGGAAATCGACGGACCTGCCCGATGGATTGAGTGCTCACACCCATTTATGAAGCAGGGAGTTTCGAAGTGGTTCAGCTTCAAAACAGCTACAGAGGATTTGTACGGTAGGGAAGCACCGGTATAGCCTTCAGCCAGGATGCTAATCCAGAGCTGATGGAAACTGGAGAACACATCTCAGAATAATGACAAAATCTGTCGTTGACGAGGTGTCATAGAGAGACCACTAAGAACTTTTACCTTACGTAACTGACACATATAGCAGAATTGCAGAAGTCTTCGGACCGATCCGTCACATGGAACCACGCATCTGGACACCCGCGCACAATCGATGCTGCAAGATACCATCACCTGTGCACCCATCTGATACCCTGTGTCTGGTTTACACCAGAGGGAATAATACCAGAGGGTCAACGGTAAGGGACTGTGCTGAACCATGGGGATGTGTTAAAGCCGCTTAGGTATCAAAAATTGAATCGGTACATCTTTGGTATTAAAATGCCTGCAAGCGAGCAAATAGAATCACCACCTTGTAGACGTGCAGCTAGGTCTCCAATCGCAGTACCTACTCAGTACCTACTCGAAGAATTCAGCATACACGGTTCCCAAGCCAACTAGCAGACAAAGACGGTGGTCACGGCCATCTACAACAGATTCCTGAAACGAAGTAGACTGTAATCCTGATGACATGCCATCGGCTTTACTGATGGCACTAAACGTAAAGCATAAGCCAGTGTTCTAGAACACCTTTTCCTGCCCCCATAGGAGAAAAGGTAGGTCGTGTCAGCAGCCTATACTAGAAATAGCCAGATGACGAGTTTGAGTGTTGTGCTCTCCAGAGGGCGGCTGTACGCTTATATGCATCCTCGGACTTATCGAGGGTTACCCTGAAACGAACTATGTCATTACAGAAGCTTCCGTTTCCGACTGCAAACCATGACTGATGCTTACTAGGACTGTTGCGCTTGTCGTCGGTTGCTATAACGTGTCCGCATCACCATGTTTTATTATCGGTTTCTGCTATGCATCCTACTAAGATTTGCATGTTGCCTGATCGACTGATTACGAGTTCTCTTTAAGCCAGGGACATAACATGACATCAAGAAATAAAGTTATATACATAAATATTGGTGCCTGCTTCAAAACGTGCGCACGGCAACGTTCCCCACCGCATGGTGAGTACACGAACAAACGGTTTTCGATTATACGAAGAAGCCAACACAAACTATGTCAGTTAAACAGTCGAGCTCCCTGGTGGCTGGGCCATGGATGCAACTGGTTCTGCTACGTATAATGAACAGAGAACCGAACTTCCAGCATCATTACTGGGAATCCAGGTACAACAGGATAAACATACGTTTTGCGAAGCGAATTTCGATTTTTTAAAAAGTGCCAGAAACTCACCCGACGCGATAAAACCCGACTCTCTTCCTTGCTCTTCAAGGAAGAAACGATGTTCGGAATCGGGAGATTCACGTACAAATGCTGTAGATCCGGTTTCGATTGGTCTTGTAGTTCTTCTTCTGTCTGCTTCAACTTACGCAACGAATCGGTGAGATTTTCAGGCTATGGACACAAAAGTGAAAATGATGAGCAACAAAGGAAGCCAACAGGTGGCCAGGGAGACTGTGCTGTTCAGCATAAGATGACTGACAATTACTAGATGAATCTCCTCATGACCTGAAGAAGATGCATAAAAATTATAACAATAGGCCTTAGTCGTGTGAGATTGGGTTGTCAAGGCCCCACCCCATTGGCGGTTGAAGGTACGCACCCGTGTGACAAATCCAAACAACCAGCGGCGCTAGTAAATCTGTTTTCTTATCCTCAGGAACTAACCCACTATTCCTTGTTCTTACTGGTTGATTCATACTAGCGATCCCTCCTCATGTAACACTATATGCCGCGACGACCTGAACAACCCTACATTTTGTACAAGGTTCGTGGCCGATAAGATCTAAATAATACAACCTATTGGGCTGATGAAAACTCGTGGACAGCCCACAGACGAGTTCACCTTCTTTGGGGCTCACAGAGTGGATGTAACCTCCGGATTTTTAATAAGCTTATCTTTTACAGGGACATTCGCAACTTAGGATGGCGTTAAGGCGGAGTTCAACCGAATCTTTCGTTTATACTATTCCTCAGTTGAATGTGCTGCCCACAGGCCACCTGGTGCAACAGCGGTGTATGCTTTTATGTGCAAATACGTCTGATTAGGTGTACAAGTACGACATACGATAGATGCAAAGTCGGGGGCTACGCCTACTTGATGACCTCCAAAAGGGACGACACCAGTAGTGGACTGCCCAAAACTGTCCGCCAAACTTATGAGTAGTGTCATGTCAAGTAAACTATCCCAATAACTTGGGTCTTCCGTTATCGCCCCCTTAGTTCGCAAATGAGTAATCATATTATACGGTCTTAACTTTCTTACTTTACCTTACACTGGACACATGAAATTTTTCACAGAGTTGGTTCGACTAGCAGCCCAAGCTTGACAATCTTCAGCAAATTTGGCTAGCGTGTTGGTTGTCGTTATTCCATCCTGGTGCATTGTGAAGTCAATGTATGTCTGTCTGCTGACACTGGCTCTGATTGTATTGATATGAATTTTGGTTCGCTCACCAGGCCGATTCAACCAATCAGAGCAGGGTGACGGTGAGGGCTTCGACAGTTCCCTAAACAGCTTTCATGGAAAACGTCTGGATCCATGAGTTTGGCAACACAAAAGCGCTGTACGTTCTACCCAGAAACAGTGAATATCCCCCGTAGACGCCAATGATTAATAGCTCACAATCGTCAACGATCTTCAGCGCGGGGCGAATGTTGCACGTGGTCCCTGACCTTCAGAATGATTTCAGGCCGTTTTTATTATGCACTCCTTGATCGCGGAAAGGCCTTTTTCGTGTGAACTAGCGGGGTTCCATCTATCCGAAAGCAGCACTACTGGAAATCATGGTTCAACCAGAGCACTTGGATGCGAGAACCTGCTTCATTGACTCTCCTCCCAGTGAGGGCAAGTGGGCCTGCACATGAGAAAAACTTAGTTGACGACGTGGATTTCCAGTTCGCGTTGCAGGATTAAATTGCCGACATAAGCAAGTGACCGAATATGTTAGGTCACTGATTCAGATCTCTTAGTTTCGCTAGACTCCGAAGTAGCTGACGAATGATTGATGTATAAGCTTCATTAGTGATGGAAGTCTCAATTACACTACACAGTAAGGGAAACAGAGAAAACCTACGTGAAAATCCTTGACCAAGTCATCCGATACCTCGAACGGATCGGCAGCGACACGCTTTTTTCCTGGCAGTCCGGTTTGCGCTGTGAGAGAAGGGTTAAATGTGACTATGGATATAAATGCCAGACGTACCCAATCCATCCAGGAGCTGTTGTACAAAATGTGTTTCGAACAGCCGGTATCGTAGCCAATAGTTGAATAGCTTCGATAGTTTCGGCACTAAATGACCCGGTCTGTGAAGGAATGAGGAAGACCGAACGGTTGCAAACCTACCTCAAGTGTTTCACGGCCTCCGTGACAAATGGCCGAAACACGTCTTTGAATTCGGGGACGCCATATTTGGAGCATTTGATGAGGATTTCATTGGCCACGTATAAAAGTGCCAGTTGTGAGGCTGGATCTTCCGCTGAGTCGGGGGATTGATGGGTAAAATGAAGTTCAGATCAGAAGCCTCACAACTTCTCAACCTCAGATTAGTTGACAAAATAAACACACACATGAAAACGAATGCGACTTTGACGTCAAACAAGCACAACTGTGGCCCACCTATATGAATGTCACTTCCAACACCTTGTGGGATGTGATGTGATAAGCAAAATCCGTTTCCAATGGAAAATGTTTGGGAACGATTGGTTAGTCATCGTTTCAGAGAGGTTTGGTAAATCCACCGATTGTTTACCAAACCTCTCCGAAAGGAAAATCCGTTCCTGGCTGAAATTCTTCGGGTCAGTGTTTCGTGTTCCACTATGAGACGATGAGAATCAGGAAAACCCTGTGGTTGCCACATTTATCGTGAAAGGTGTTCCAAAAATAGACACCAAGGCAGGTCCCTCAACTGTACGACCTTTTACGGTGACCACCCCTGCGTAGGAGATGGTCTGAGAAGCTGAAGCCACAGCTCTATTCCCTCTTTCATTAGCACAAATTTTGATCATTATAGTCCGTGCGAAATTCTAATGGTTATTTCGTGGGGTCGGCTAAGCACTATTGACTTACAAAAACATTTTGAAGGGGAAGAAATAAGCGACCCTGATTCGGCCTGTGGTCCTGGTAAAAATCATACTGACAAGCGGAACAAGAAACAAGTTGACTACTCCAAAAATAGTCACTGTGAACCAAGGTCCCATTTGGTAAGTAGCTGCTACATAATTCAACTGCATCAACCCAAACAATGATTGACACCTTGAGTGCTGCAATGATCGGGTGGGCTATGTTGGCTGACCTTCGTTCGTCAACGTTCAGGCAGGTTAGAAAGGTCTGGAGGAGGCCAATCAAAATCCCTATTGAAGAACTGTTCACGGGGGGCAGGCCACGGCACGGTAACGAGAAACAAAAATGGCAAGTGTTAAGCTGGGGGTAGCGGGATCTCCGCGCCTCTCGGTGGAGTCCACGTGGTTCTCTTTACACAATTACAAGCCCTACAGTATAGATCAAGTAATATGTCCTGGTGGCGAACATGCTGTCATTTCCTAGACGGACTACATACTGCAAGTATGCCTTCGCTGTGCGCTAGGCTTGTGTTGGATGGGTGTTGGGTGAGGTTCGCAAAGGACGCTGGGGAAAGTCAGCTGGTTGAGTGTTACCTCAAACAACCCTCAGGTGTGTTAACCTCAATGCTATTCTAAGATATTTTTGTGTTCCCCCTAGAGACACATGGCTTTTGTAACAAACCCATTCCTCTCTCTCGTTTTTATTCTTTACCAAGGACCTTCCTTCACAGATGTATGATAGTGCATTGCTGTGTATAAGGATGGTGGTGGTGGTGATAGCGACAATGACGACCATGATGGTGATCGCGATATGGAAGGGCACCAACCGGATAAGGAGACGCGAGTCCTCGTGCATACCTATCACAAGGTGGTCTGAGGATGAAGTCACAGTGCGTTGTGCATCGAAGCGTGATGTCAATAGCGTTCGCGCCGTCGGTTTCTTTCCTGATTTTCGAAGAGAGGTGTAGGAACCAAGGACTTTTGTAATAAGCTACCACAAGACCCATTTAACTTCCCCTTCGGTTCTTCTCATTATTATACGACTTCACCTAAATTGACGCAGCTGTTCGGGCGTTAAGCGTCAGTGTCCCCCTGCTGATGAAGGCTTTCCCTCCAGATAACCAATGCTTCCACAGTAACAGAGACGACGATATTCCCGTCTTCTGAAGGATACGTTGGAAAAAACGGCCAAACGATTGGCTTTAACTTCTGATGCATTGTTCAACACGGTCATACTAACAGCACGACGCGGCTCCGAGAGTAACTGTTATATACAACACCATTGGGACTCCATCATTATTTCTTGCATCCTCGGGCTGGGTCAGCTTCAGACAGCCGAGTTGGGTCGCGCACTGAGTCATTGGTCGGAAAAGAATCCACTGAGAAAACCCTACCGCTCGCTGCCGTGCAAGTCAGAACGTCGAGTCAGGGGCATGGACTGATGCTCCTGAAATTACCCTCACATTCACTCACTGCCTTGTGGGTCAGACTTCTGAGTACTTCGGCAAAACTCCCTTTATGGCCTGAGCAACCAGTAAGTACCACTCACCTCTGAACACTTCGTTCACTGGCCCTTTTTAAACACCCTCAATTAAACCCCCCTAATTCATTCTGCCCCGAAAAAATAACCCGTAAGAATTTCGAAGGATTATATAGTTAGATCTTAAATGTCCATACTGTGTTAAACTGGAAAGCAGACAATCCTTGCTAGGATTGTGCTTTCACATTCAGTTGATGATTGTTGACTCTGAAGCAAAAAAGACCCCAGACATGTCACACACAATGGGGGGCCATATTTCTGGTACTCCACTCTACGGATGTTTAACATCTCGTGATATTTGCGGCGTGGGAATGGCATCCGTCCATTGGGCGGTGAGCATCTCGCGGACTGGGTTCAAGTCGTATCTGTACTATTAGACTGACTGGATTAGTGTAGCTTGATTAATGCAGCTAGATGCCGTAGAAGTTTGTGTTAGAAAACACTCCGGAAGAGAGATCAGAAGATGAGAAAATATGGTTCTCTGTAGAGATTCGTCACAGCCGCTTAGATCGGGGTAAAATATGTAGGGCTTTCAGCAAGGACAGCCAACTAAGTCCGGAGGGGGCCCATGCTGGTGATCGATTCAGGGTGGGCCGTAGATAGAAGAGAGTGATTTCAGTTATGTAGTGACACACATGTGCTTTCGGTCAGTGCAAACTTTCAGTACAGTTGTTCGAATTGTGTTACCTGGAGGCTGCCAACTGCAAACCAGACACTGACTTCTTTGAACCGTGTAACTATCAGCTACAAGTGCTCTTTACCAATCCGCAGGCTCTTCATTATTCAGTGTTTGAGGGACGGTGTGCGCCGTCATAGTCTCATGTTGCTGATATAGCTTTGCTGATATCAAAAATAGCTTCAGTGTGACGATAGTCAGTGCTCGTTGGGGTGTGCAGACGACCTTGGATAGATGGTGAAAAGAGCTAAGAGCAGAGATTCACCTCTTTCTGCTCTTCTTCCAAATTACCATTATCGTCACCACGCCGCTTTATTTTTGAAAACTAACTGCAAATAAGCTGACAGCACAAAAGCCGCTGGCATCGGCTAGACGCCATTTGTTGCAATGTCTCTAGCCTCGCCAATGGTACCTGGTGACGTGACCAATCCGGCTACATGGTTGTTCATCAACAGGACTTCAGGCAGCGCAACGGCATACACCGCACATAAACTGACCCACAGACGCACCAAGTTCCGTCGATAGATCTGCCCTCTCCTCGTCGTGCCACAACGGTGCTAACCATTAGGTGACTTCAATTGCACATGGGCTAACGGGGCTCTGGGGCGATGCCACCAGGGCATCGTAGGTTCCCGGCTGTCAACCGGATCTCTTAAAAATGATAATGATCTCCTCAGTGACGGCACTGCAACGTGATGAGCAGTACCCCGCGACAAAGAGGTATCACATGTCACGAAGGGACACAGACTTTTGATCGGTATTTAGTACAACCGAACTGACTACAAGACCTTGTCACTCTGTGCATCGTACTTGGATGCACAAGGGCTACAGAAGCAAACCCGAACGGACGCCGGACCCGAAGGAGTGAGCTAATGAGTTCGACCCCAGATCCAGCGGTCTTCTCGACGATTCTGATCCGTATATCCTCGATGCTGCCTTGTTGCCTGCACTCCGTTGTGCAGATGTTAGAGGTGCACCGTGCGGCGCTGGAGATAGCGCTCATACACAAATTTTCATGTTACCCCACGGCCATTTCCGTTCATGCGATTTCTAGTAGACAACGCTCCCGACGCTGGTTCGGTGGTTAGAGTGATGAGTTGGGCTTCATCCACCTTCCCTGTAAACCAGAAGCACACTGCATACACGCAGTTAGAATGTCTGTATTCTGCTTAACGTGAGAGGTCAGTCCCACTATGTGAAGTCTCTTTGATTACCAAGTTGACACTGCTTGCTTTCAGAGGCTCTCCTTCAGGGTTCTTTCCTCTGGTTTATTGTCGTGTCCACGGAGACCTAGCCCTGACGCATAAAACTACCCAACAAGGTTTTTGTCCAAAAATGAAACGACTTTAAGCTGAACGCCGCAACAAACACTCACGGACGCCGATTCAAACTGGAAGTCGAACGCGCTAGTGATCTTCCGCCGCGCGTCGTGAAAGCACGGAATGCACTGTCGGGTCAAATCTTCGGAGCCACTTCACTGCCAGACTTGAAGGGTTCACTTGGCATCAGTATGTCGCCAACGGGAGTAACAACTCAGGTGGGTACATTTCCAGGGATCCAACCGCATGACGAATAACGCCTGCTGCTGTCGGAAGGCATAACTATCCAGAGTGAATAGAGGAAAGCTATCGTGATCCACTTCCATGGCGGACAATAAGCAGGTACAGACCTGTCAGCCTCACAAATGTGTCATCTAGGGTGATAGAACGAATACTCTGTGGGTGAATCAGTGACTACCGGCTCTTGGAAACCTCAACTAACTAAGATCATACCTCACCAATTTCATCCTGGCACTACGAAAAACCAAAATCGACTGGCTGTCGGGCGAAGGAAAGTAGTGGCTATGTAAACTTTGAGAAGACCTGTGAATCGTCGGCTGCTACTTTGAAAACTGAGGTCCTATGGAACAGCCGTAAATGTATGTAATCGGGTGGAGTTAGTTCCGAAGGCAAGGACTCTTTATGAGAAATTAAGAGGCTCGACATCACAGTTGGCAACAACAACCAGTCTTGTCCTGAAAGGAAGAATGTTAGGGCTATTGCTGTCTACCGAAACGAGTGATGTTCTCCGTATCTTATCCACACTGGTGCAAGGATAATAATAATAATCGTTCGGCTGTAACACCCTTTCGGTGCCTAGCTGCCATGCCACTCGAAGGAAGCCAGTCAAGCTGCGACCTTGCAGAGAGGCATGAAAGCGATTACGAAAGGTCTGGGTGATGTCAGTGCGACTCACCTTCCGGAGTGGGGACCCAGTGGTCACCCACTGTGCACGGCGGAAAACAATGCAAGATATGGCTGTCAGTCGGTCTGTGTCATTCTTGCAGTACGCTTCTATCCGAATTGCCTGACTGAGCGTCTGGAGGTACCTCAGAGCGACCCGCGCTCATTGTGTCTCGCTACTTTTTAGGTAATAGGAAGGCAGACGCAGATAAATGGCATGAACCCAGGCCTCGTTTCGGTGTATCTATCGTTGAATACACATCTACTGCAACTATTTACCCCCTATTAATGAAATCTGACAGTGTGCCCCGTTCCTGACGAGTTGACCTACGGTTACCTATGTCTGCTGATTTTCGCACACCAAAAAAGGCTACAGATCATCAGAGGCAGCAACGTCACTGCTGACACTGACGCTTCACTGTCGTACAACCATAAAGTTCATCTAATTATATTTAAAGCCTTAGAGTGAAAAGGGGAGAAAAAGAGTGGGTTAGGGATGGGACATAGAGCTGGCATATGTCAAGCATTCTGAGATGCCTACACTCCCAAGCGCTCAGTCAGACAATCTGAAAAGAAACTGACAGCACGAAGACCACTGACATCGATCAGCCACCATTTCTTGCAATGTCCCCAGCCAAGCGCAGGAGGGGTCACGAGGACCTCATCCTGGAAGGCGTACAACACCAACAACACCCAAACTCTTCGTAATCCCTTCTGCCAAGTCATGGATTGTTCGCCTCGCGGTTTACGCCATTATGAAGCAGGCACGGGGAACAACACTCGTCTTGATAGACTGTTTCGGCATGCGTATCACATGACAAAGCCACCGCAGTTGATTGTGCTGGATGCTTTCCGTGACTGAAGTATCTGGTGTACAACCAAATACTCATTTTCTAATCACCTCGTTACTAATCCGTTGATGTCATCCAAAACCAGCAACGCTTCTGAGGCGTCGGTGGTCAGAAAGCATCATCTATCCGCAGACGCCACGTTTTGCAGCTATATAACAACATAACCCTTACTGTAACCTGGTACACGCGAGCCTTAAGACCCATAAATATGTCTTTTTGACGCAACAAGTGACGCAAGTTAGCAAACACGAATCGAGGCTTTGAGATTTTTGCACTGACTTCACCAGACACATTTCCGTCAAAGCTAATACAACTACCGAGGTATGTAAAATCCTCCACAACCTCGAGTGATTCCTCTTGAATTGTAGGTAGTATGTTCAGAAACAGCACTTTTCGAAGCATAACTTTACACTTTGAAGGTGCTAGGTGCATGCCAAAAGATAGTATGACGGAAGTCAGTCAAATTCAACAAAGCTTGTGCTTCGCCCAGGTCTTCAATGATGAGGACGATGTCGTCTGCGTACTCCAGATCGACAAGGTTCTCACCAGCATCCATTTGAATACCGGGGTTTTGAAGACCTCCCAGCGTTGGTCTCATTATTTTATCAATGGCGAATTTGAATAAGAATGGAGAGAGTGGACATCCTTGTCGGACACCACTTTTTGTAGGGAAGCTTTTGGAGAGCTCACCATACACTCTCACACACCCAGAAGTATGTGAATATAGGGCTCGTAGTATGTTCACAAGCTCCTCGAGCGTACCACGTTCAGCAAGTATAGTTAACAGCACTGGCCGATCGACAGAATCGAACGCACCTTTGAAGTCAAGGAACACCAAGATTGTGGGTCGTCTGTACATGTGGTGTTGCGCCAACACCTGACAAACACCTGCAGAGTGAGTAAACTGTAGAGTAGACTGCAAATGTCTGTAGTCCAACGGGTAGGGATCAAGCACTTCTAGGGGTCTTCCTCAGTCAACAGACAGAAGACTAGTAACCAACTCCGCAGCTGTGCGTTGGGCACGTTCAACAAAGTAGTCGTCCTTCCGCAATCCAATATGAACTACCAGGTTGGCGTACTTCAGAAAGTCTAACACAAGTGCTATAGATCTTGAAATCAGCAGACATCAGTAAAGGAAAGGAACGTTTGGTCACTTTAATAGTGGGTTACGCCTTGCACGAAGGTTTTTCGTGATGGAGTGAGGTATTAGGTAGTGGAAGACAGTAATATACACAGATGCTTTCTGGCATCCCCCTAGTGTCCAATGTAACGAACACATTTTTACCCTCCAACGAGCGACATCTTCACGTATAGTCTGTCACTACCACGTAGATGCTAGTCTGGAGTCTGGTGTTTCACTCCATTTGGAGCTGGCTGGCGTCAGAGTTCTAGTATTTGCATTAGTCGGTGAAGAGAATGTTTGGACACATCACAATGTCTAGCAGCACATCAACATAGAGTTGAGAGAATAACGGCCTGAAAACAGAACGTCGATGGACTCACACTCTTAGCAACGAGGAGCGAGTTGTACCTAATCTCACCGACTCACTCCGGTGTGAAAGAAGTCCTACGACCCATCGCGAAATCGCCCCTGGAATGCCTTATGTATAAGTACTATGGCTGGTTTATAAGTCAGCAGTTGCGGGAGAACAACCCGGTACATAAGCATTGATGGTTAGAATCTCACAAAACTGAGTAAAAGTTTCGAAACAAATAGGATTCACAGCCCTGACGGCATGGTAAGGTTAACTAACTCACATGCTTGAAATAGCTCCAGCCACAATTTTCCAATATTTTCAGCATGCTCCCCCAAAGTAAGGATGAAGGAGGATGCGTCTTTAACGTGTTTAGAGCACAGGTTAGCTTTGAGCAACTTTTGGCGGACCTGCTCTCGAATGTAAACAAAAGAGTCCATCCGCACAGGACATCTGCGCAATCGGCTAATGACACGACGATGAAACAGCGCTAAAAGAAAACTTGGAGCTCTGATTGGCTACGACTCACGGATTCACTGATTGATGCGTAAGATCGAGGCTTTCGACTTAGCTTCCCGCGTCGGGTTGTTCTTGTCTTTCTGCGGCTTCCGTTTACCTGAAAGTTAGAAGCGAAGAAGGCGTTGCACTGCTCCAACAGCGCGGTACGTTCGTTTTTCCTTCGTGCAAATTTGTGAACGCATTCTTTCACTGTTCAATCTATTTACAGAGTTCACACGTGTAATTTGTTGAAATTTTTTTCACCCTAACATAACATTTACGTGATAACCTCTGTTATTTTGCACTCAGTTCCTACTCTCTACCCATTCTCAATTATGACCCAAATCAGTGCAGGGTGCTGTCTGCAGCCATCGATGGACCACAACAGAAGTGGGGCGAAATGCGTGACCGTCGAATGTAAGACGTGGTATGCAATGTCACTCCTGCAAGGCCTGGTGGCACTTCAAATGCACGGGTTTACAGGACGACCAGGTAAGCCAACTAGCTAACTCTCCTGACCCGTTTGTCTGCTCCAGCTGCCTACAACTAAAGGGTGCAATGCATCCCTCAACT
>SJOL01005877.1:87916-149257 GCA_004794785.1 Opisthorchis felineus | reverse complement strand
CTGCAAGATATGGCTGCCAACCGATGTCAGTGGCGATCTTGTTGTCAGTTTCTGTCCAGATTGCCTGAATGAGTGCCTGGAGGTGTAGGCACCTCGGAATGATTGTAGTAAGCTAGCACTAATTCCCTTCCCCGTCCACCTTTATTCTTTTCTTCACAACAAGGCTTTCAAATAAATCATGGTTGTACGGCAGCGAAGCATTGGTGTTGAACACTGATGTCATGCTGTCGATGATGATGATGACTTCCGCTCGGTCGCACAATACAATACCCATCCCAGCATATCCAACTTCAACGGCCTCTGCATCATTAGAGATGCGCAGCCAGAGCCTGAAAGAGGTCGAGGGAACAGCTAGGTCAATTACACTACTTGTGTCCTGTGTCCTTGTTTTTGACAGAGGTCATGCCTCAATGCAGAGGGAGTCCGGCGTACGAGCAAGAGCCGCTTGTTGTCGTGCTTACTTCAGTGTGCGGACAGACTTCGAAGTGTTTAGGGATTTTAACGCGCACAAGTTGCAGCTGAGCTTGCTTTTGCTGCCATGCCACACTAATGAAGTACACAGACTGAGATGCTACCAGGTTTCCCAGGCCTAGGCAGGAGCAGTCGAGATGCTAGGATTGTGTTCGCACCACGGACCTTTTAGTCAGTCAGTTTGCGCCTTAACCACTGAACTATCTTCAACGGGTATATAGTCTGTGCGTAACCAGAATGTAGAACTTTAGTCAGTAGCGTATGTTACAATCCTGGGTGATTTTTCATCCCAATTCCAGGCCCGAGTCCACTACTGCTGATCCTTATCCGCAACGTATGCACTGTCTGTCTGAAGGAGTCAGTTTAAGCAAAGTGAATGATTTAGCTTCCTCATCCATACTCCTTTTGTCGCAATGTGCTTCTACGCCTTCTCTGTGGAAGACACTGGAGCCAACGCATTAGGTTGTATTCCAGTTCTGTCCATGATGCATCTGGTTAGTTTCGGGAGGAGAAAATGGCGTGTGACAAGTTTAGACTAGTTAAGAATGCACCCCAAATCACCAACTATTGATCCTGCAAGTGGCTTGTACGCAAGATTCGTTTCTCATTCGCGCCTGTGTGGCTTGTTTCGCCCCGTAATTCGTCCACAGATAGGAAGAAGCAAACTTCTACCTGGGAACTGATGAGAGCATAGCCGCCCGTAAGAAGATGGTAGTTCGGTTGGAATAGGGCGACGAATTCGTTATACACTGCACCACTAGTTGGTTCGTCCTTCAGTTTCTTAAAACCTGATCGCTTGCGCAGTGGAAGTGCGAGGGCTGGCGTTATGGACCCAGTTGTATGAGAATTGGTTCGGTGCAGCTTATACTAATATTCCGCATCGACCTTTGATGGCGACCAACTTATCGGTGTTAACTGCAGAGAGAAATTTTAACTGCATACTCTTCCGGTGAGGATACTGAAGGTCGTGATGCAGAACGAAAACTTTTGACATCAGCCACAATCCCCTCTCTGAGGGAGTCACCGTACGCACAATAACTAACTCTCTTGAAACAAGAAACACCTGGTAAAAGTGGCAAGACTCGTCGTTGGGTTTTGCCGATGGTGGACGTTGCAAACGTTCCACTCGTCGAAAGTGAAATCAAGGTGCTGTGAAACAGACGGTATATAAACAAAGTCTAGCCCTTTCCTTCACGGCTTTCAAAGTCTTTATGAACGAGTTTCTAGAAAAAAATATATTTTGACAAGATGCAACATTCTCTACGTTAGTTTCAGCATCGCTTAAGGGGCTAAGCACTCTCGGTTTTCTTTGCCACTTTTGGTGTTTTCTAATATGGCGGAATCTGTGACATCACCAGACGTGAAATTGGATGTAAACTGTGATCGCCGCCCATAAGCTAGCGCTTTCCTGAGATGTTTCTACAACCAGTTTGCGAGAACCAAATTTTCACTTACTCGTCGTTTTCAGATTTTACGCATTATGGCACTCTTTACTGCCAACGAAAAAAAATCGTTCAGCTGTAACACCCTTTCGTTGCCTAGCTGTCATGCCACCAGAAGAAAGCGCGAGGGCTGGGATACTGCCAGGTTGCCCAAGCCTAGACAGGGGAAGTCGAGAGGTAGAGGTCGGGTTCGAACCACGGACCTTCCGGTCAGTAAATTCGTGCTCTAACCACTGAGCCATCGCGCCTCCTTCCTACCAACGGCCCAAGTGGCTCCGGACCAGGTAGTGAAACGATGCGCCCCGCACCAGAGGCTAGGTCTCCGGTCCATCTCCGAGGAACTATTTGTGGTTGGTAACAGCCACATTTGCGCATTCGAAAAACCCACTAAGATATCTAGAAATGTTCATAATGTAAGTGCGGCGCTAATCAGATTCATCAGGAGAGGAGGGAATTGTTAGAAGGGTTTTATTGCATGTAAAACGGGAATGAATACAAGCTGTTCATCATGAGGAAACAACATGCACTTGCAGATTCCTCGGGACAAACGTTTACGCGTTGGTTCAGCCTAAAGGAACCTAGCAATCTGAATTCATAGTGAGATTCATGGGAAGGTTGTTTTCAAGCGGCTTTGAGATGCTGGGAACATCCATGGTAGTAGGCAGTGAATTATCTAAAATTTGGAATATCAAATAAGTCTCACCAGCTGGTTTGCTTAATTCCACGACCGAGTCACCAGCAACATCGTGGTTGCACTGTCCTACTTGCACTGGTTCAACATCTGAAACGGTAGTAACCGAAATAAAAACTGAGGTCTTGATTCATGCTCATACCTTCAGAACCCACGTCTCAAACTTTATTGCCTCCATCCGCAGGGGTTGGAAGGGAAGCTTTACGACGGTGTCCTGTGGTACCAAACCGAGTTTGATTTGTCCACTTTTATGTAGTTATATGCTGTTGGGCAGTGCTGTGTTCGCTACACTGCACTTGCATAAGTTGAATGAACATTGAAAGCAGTGTACTCACATCTGCACATGTGTGTATCTTTCCGCGCAAGACGCTCCGGAGCGCAGCTGCTTCAAATCCAAGATTGCTGCCAGACAATATTGTTCATCTGTGAACGATAGAAACAACTACACGCAGTACCGGAGTTCGCAACCAAGTAATACAGCATATTTGTTTACCAGGTAGAATTAGTACTTTTCATGCGAGGCTATCCATAACGTTTGCCAATACCCGCTCATTGTCGACGACCACATTATTGGGCAAATGGCTAACTCCTGACCGACTCCTAGCCAACTGTTAGCCGATTTGTTGGAATTGGCCGTGGGTTTACTAGGAACTTGCAGCTCCACTATCCCCTCAAATAGCCGTGCATGGCATGTAATGAACGTTCGCATTGGCAACGCCAGGAAGAAAAAAATCGTTCAGTTGTAATACCCTTTCGGTGCCTAGCTGCCATGCCACCCGAAGGAAGCTCGAGGACTGGGATACTGCCAGGTTGCCCAAGTCTAGACAGGAGAAGTCGAGATGCAGAAACACGGTTCGAACCACGGACCCTTCGCTCAGTTAATTCACGCTCTAACCACTGAGCCATCTCTCCCCAAACGCCAGGAAGACCTTCATTCAGTTTCACACTGCGCAAGTGTCAGTCCTCGTGTGTACACCACGACCGTTTAATCCGTTCTGACACGCCTGTGAGGCCTGGCCTCCAGCACTGGATATTCACGGATTCGAAGTATTTGGCCATTGGTGCTTATGCATAATACTAAAAACAGATTGAAATTACAGAGTAACCAATAGTAATGCCAGTGAACGCCGTTGTACCCAGTATATCTCTACAAAATATCCATAGACGCCTATTACAATTATTTGGATACGACCTTCTGAACTGCCGTACAGTAGAGTAGGTAAGTGAGCCCTTCACCACCTGCTGTTTGCTAGGGCGTTCTTGCTTCTTGTTTGTATGACAGTTAAGCACCAGTATTTACTATTGATATATTGTTTTTGCTAATCCTGGTGATGATGTGGGTCCCATAGCTAAAGCGCGATCAAACAATGGTACCGAACGTCTAGTGTGCACACCTACCCAGTATTCGGCGACACTACTTTGACCACTTTTACCCTCTCTCACAATGCCTGTCTACACAGTCACAAACTCAAATCGTTTCATAGAAGGTACACCAGAGGCTCCAAACATAACTTCTTTCCGGTAGTACTATTCTTTTGGAACAGGGAGTCTTCGACTGCTGGTTTTCCTCCTGTGATAAAAAGTCTTCCTGGGTTGAAAGTTTGTGATGATCCATCCGTCTCTTAAGGCCAAATACCGACTCCTCTTTCCCCCAAGATAACGACATGCACTTTACTCTTGTGAAATTTATTCATCGATATGTTATATATTATATTATTTTGTGGCAAGTAATACTTGTTATTTATATCTTAACCCTCAAAATTAGCCGCCACTGTAGCTCTCCTCGCTAGCCAGTAGTTAAATAGCATTACGTTCCACTTATTATATTGACCATGTAGGTGGTGCAAAAACACATTCAGGCGTATGTCAGTTTTATTTCTTTTTTTATTACATATGGGTTACGGCAGTGAAGCATCAGTGTCAGCACTGATGTTGCTGCCTTTGATGATGATACATATGGGTTACTAATTCTGGAACCAGCAGCATCACAAATGGTGGGGACAGCCATTTGTATCCAAGTAATCGCCACGCAACTGTGTGCGGAAACGAAAGCTTTTCATTTGAGCCCAGAAGTCTTCGTATGCCTACACGGATGTAAACCTATTAAACCAGTTGACTCTACTGACTAGTCGATTTGATTTAGTGTTGTTTGTCCCCTGCTAAGGTTTTTGGATGAGAAACTAATTTGCTTATTGGAATACTGTTGGGCATGCGTACTGAATGTTCCTAGACGATGGGTTGCTAGGGAAAGCCCGAAGAGCCACTCGACTGGCGCACAAACTTCAAAACCTTCCCCACGTTAAGCAGTTAGCAAGACCTAACCTCGATCACGTTCTGGTCATCCCATCTTTGCTTTCCAAATCCCATAAAACACCAGTCACCTTTGCTACTGGGGGAAACTTTAGTTGCAAATGCTGTAGAGACGACTGTTCTGTTTTGTAAGCTTGGCACTACAGAACACCAGCCACCAATCACCTTAATCACCACTTACTCTCATTATCCAACATCACTAGCCAACCCGTTCCTCATCATGGCGCGTCAATATGACAGCTGTCGCACATAGGCCAAGGTGACTCTGACGATGGTGCCATCAGGGATTTTGTCTGGCAACTGGGTCTTCTAAAAAAAACAAATAAACAGGTGTTATCCTAACGTAAAGAGGTTTTATCTGTGAAGAGGAGAACATGTAATTCTGATTAGCACTTGGTAATACGGAATTGGCGTACGAACCGTGTGGCGGTCATGGACCCTTTCTGACCTGAGCGCTGCGTTTGGCTGTGCAGCGGCCTACTTGAACGAATGCTAGCCATGATAGCGGGCGTTTGAGATCGACCCGAGACTCGATGGCTTTTCTGGCGGTTTTTCTCTCCGAACCCTGCGTACTACTTTGCAGCCTGCATTTTGCTGTACAGAGATCAGAGATCTGCTTTCAGGTAAGAGCCTTGCGGTCCTTTGGACATCGATAGCTCACAAATGACTATGTTACTCTTCATCTTACTCCACGCTCATTTGAAACACCTGTGGCGTCAAAACGGCGTATCCCTACATCTCAAGGGATGTGTGTATGAGGCTACAGTACGGGCTGTTTTGTTGTTCGGCTGTTAGACGTGGTCTCTTCACACAGCGGGATTGAGACATCTTCAGGTCTTCGTCAACCTTTTCCTCATAACCATAGCTGGTTTCGGTAAATCCGTAATGAGGCACTTAAAAAAACCAGTTTTCTTGTGAGCAAAGGGAATTTCCATCAAAGAACGTGTCCAGTACCAGGAGCTGCGATGACTAGCCCATGTATTGTGCATGCCGTCTTTTAAAGAAAGTGCCTAATTCAGAGTAGTGCAAGCAGAGAAGTGGCCAACCTTTGACCTGGCAGAGGGGTATGAAGGAGATTACGAGAAGCCTGGGTGGTACCGGTGCGACTCGCATTTCAGGATGGGGACCGCGTGATCCACACTGCGCTTGGTTGGAGACGCTGCAAGATGTGGTTGCTAATCGATGTTAGTGGTGTTCTTGTTGTCTGTTTCTATCTAGATTGCCTGAATGAGTGTCTGGAGCTGTGGAAATGAAGCCGTAGGCTGGCACTAAGTCTCTCCAAACCACTTTTATTCTTTTCTCCACAGCAAGACTTTCGAAAAAATAACGTTTATACGGCAGCGAAGCAATGGTGTTGAACATTGGTGTTATGCCGTTGAAAATGATGGCGTTGGCTGGGCCTCTCTACTCATACCTCAATACATATTGGCCTCTGGGAATAGATCGGCAGCCGAAATCTCACTGTGCGGCGTCTCTGACTACCAACTTGACATTACTTGTCTTTGGGAGACACGGATTCCTAGATTCGGTTCACTGCTCACGGTATTCTCAGGGGGGGGGGCGAGATGGCTCAGTGGTTAGAACGTGAATTTACTGACCGGAAGGTCCGTGGTTCGAACCCTACCTCTGCCTCTCGACTTCCCCTGTCTAGGCTTGGGCAGTCTGGCAGTATCTCAGCCCTCGTGCTTCCTTCGGGTGGCAAGGCAGCTAGGCACCGAAAAGAGGCTGCAGCTGAACGATTATCTTTATTTTGTTCTCAGGAATGAAACCTTCCTACTAACTGTACCATAGGGACCAAGATAATAACTGGTGCCTGCACGACGTGGTTCTTGCCCTTAACGAACACGACCATAATGTTCTACTCTCTTGGGGGACAGTATCGCTCGGGGTTCTACGGTTCGTCTCAAAGACTCTCCGGTGTACCTGGCTGTCATAGGTCTCCACGCTCCCATCTCATCCTATCTTCAAGTTTAAGACTTTCGCGCGATGAGCCCAAACGAGTGGTCAACGGTATGCTGAACCGCGATATCCTGACAGTTTCTGGCGGCTGGAATGCGAGAATTGGTGCTTCAGACGACGCCACCTGTCATGCTCTTGGGAAGCTCGACCTGGATCAGTGCCGCGAAAGTGGCAATCAAGTGATTAACTTTGCATCCTTCAGTCGATCCTCTCATTTAACACACGTTCCTATAAACTGCGTAGGTGTCTAGTTGCCTAATATTTCATTGGTTGTCGCATTGCTCCCCTATTAGAGTACATCCTAGTGGAATCCCGATGAGCATCGTCTGCTGAAGACTGTGGGTCCCGCCATGAAGCAGAAACTGGGAATAAATGCGCTTCAGATCCTACCCTTGTACGCGTAAGTTTTGAACTTTGCCGCTCAACAAGACCCACAAAACGGCTTGACGTCATCAAACTTGGATGTCCGGAACAGTGCCTCTGACCCTTGGTTGTGGTCACCAGTAAAACCGAATCAGGCGAATTTCCGTTCAGAACGGGTTCTATTCGCCGGCTACGACGTCGTTTTCGAACATCACTAAACATCCATCAAACAACCATTTGTTTCATAGACTTCCGTGCAGCATCTGATGCATTCAAGACGGAATATTTTTGGTCCTTCTTGAAAGCCGATGACTTGCTGAATCTCCCCAGCCCCTACTTCTGTACAGGGGTGGGGACGGAAGCAGCCACCTTTGTTGCAAAATTTGGTGTTCCACAAGGCTATCCGCATTAGTTTATGCTTTCCAATAGTCCGATCGACGGAACTGTGTCACACACCTTCACTCACCTTCGGGAGTTTGAATAAACCTTTCAGACGGATCGCGGACTCTGATGATATAGACGTTCCGAGCAAAATTTCAAGAGAAATGCAGTCTACCCTTGTTTGCACCGATCGCTATGCTCCGTTGCTCTGGCATCCGTTCTCGCTTACCCTCTGTCGGCGAGATTTGTGTATTTGTGTTCTAGCCTCCCAAATTGCCAAGGGCGACTAGAAATAGGTGTTCGCATGAATGACACCTGGATGGCCACGCAGCTTCGTACCGTCTTGCGAAAATCGACCTTCAAACAAAGCTGCACACGTGCACTTTGGCTGTCCACTCTATACTACCATGCGTCTATGAGATTGCCTCTTCAACCTGATGACCTTCGCAGAATTGAAGTACTTGGCTACTGTTGCTCACGACAGCTGCTGAAACGAAAGGGAACGCAGTTATACTTTACTCCCCCAAATTGATCCGACTTCAGTTGATTGGGCACTTTCAAAAACTAGATTCCGAACTGTCCTTATTGGGTTCTGTTTCGAATCTTGAAGGACATTTGGAAATCTTACTCAGCATTGAGGTATAACCTTGAACTTCTGAGTCTCCATGTGTTATGCAGCACCAAATCATCTTTATGGTGCTGTTTTCGTACCTTGATGATAATCACGCTCTGTCGACATCACCGATTCCGGGGTATTCATGGAGCCGAGCCATCCTTCTCCGGAAGGTCTCTTGCCGATCGACCGGCATAGTTTTGTTAACGACACCACCATGATTCCTTTGCTGCACAATCGTATAGTCGTGTATTCCTTAGCTCATTGAATAAGTCTTCATAGAACTGCGCACTTTTTTTGCAAGTCCCAGTGTTCCGCTGTTATCGTTCACTGTATTGATTCCAAAAGGTATAAGAATCTTGGCGAAATGCGCTCATTTGCAAATTACACTGGAGTGGGTGGCTCAAGTGAATTTCTCGTTTGAGGTATTCTTCAACTGGGTGCGCTACACAAAAGCTGCCTCATGTTTCAGTTGGCAGGATATTCGAGGTATCACAGTACATTTTCTTGAGATAATATGTTACTCATAAAGTTGCTAAAAACTCTTCGACGGTCCACTAACAAGTTAACGCATCTCACTGAAATCGCGTCCCTGGAAAAGGTGGTCATTTGGAGTGTACTGGTGGAGAAAATGGATGCCCATTGTGTTGTCCCAATACTTATACCCCCCCCCCCGTGTTGACTTCGGTTTGTGAGATCTACATATTTTCTGACTACGAAAGTTCTTTTTAATCTATTTTAGCTCAATGAGACTAAAACGGATAAACTCATTCATTTAATCCCGTTTCTCCAACGGTTGAAATGCTGGCTGAAAACATTGATCCACGCCTGACGCAAATTTCCCCGAATAGTCAGTCGGTCGATTTTTTGCCCGTCATCCCTTCCACCAGTGGATTCACGGCAGAGGCATGCCAACGTGAGAAGGGCAGCTTTTCTAGTTCAGGTGCCAACCGAATGGCTCCGCTTTACGGGAAGAAAATATTCATGCACTATGACCCAGGAACGAGTGCAGACAAGTATTTGGAGAGCGTCTTGCGGAAACTGAAGGCGGTATGTTTCCTCCCCGTATGCCTATTTCTCTTTTCGGATATCCTGTCTTTGTTCATTGAAGGAATGCTTTCAATTAGCGGAAAAAGTCCTAAATTTGGCTATTTTTGCGAAAAGGTCCACTTGTTCCACTTTCAAATAAACTACTCATACGAGTAAACACGCTCCTTCGTTGAATGTCGAACGGTGAGACTGGAAGAACTACTACTGTGTCCAAACCAAACAGCTTTGAGTGTTTTTTGCGCACTATCAGTTGCATGTGCCTGGACGATATGAATCAGCAATAATAACTCACGTGAATATCCCACCTACTTAATCTGCTGCTGTCTCAACTGACTTAGAAGACCAAAAACACAAAGAAACTTGCGTACTGTGGTGGTTGGAACGGTCTCTGGTGGCCTTCCATCAAAACAGAAGGGGCGTTTATTTTGACGCCCAGTATGCGGATCAATATCCTCCTCACACCAAAATCGTTAATTTTTGCTCACTTCGTCCCATCTCAACTGCCCACAGCACTTGGGAATTCCTTAGGCGAATTAGGTCGATGTTGCCTGCTGTGCAGCGTAAGTCGTCCCATCAGAAGCCTTGGCAGACAGGGAATTCCTCTGTTAACCCTCCGGGATAGTTACCACTCATATGGCCGGAGAGTTGTTATTTTAACTCGTCACGTTGAATACGCGGCACACTATCCTGTTCTCTTCCAAATTCTCATTTAGCGCTTGTGCATGTTATTTATCAAACACTCAAGTACAGTACTCATCAAACCTTTCCAAACTTTGCAGCACATTGAGCCAAGGTGACCGACTGGACGACATCTAGATAACCGTTTTGACAGATTTGGGTGCTTTCAAATTGGCTGCTGAACCCATGTTACGCCGTATACATGTCGTTTCAGAAATAAGTACAGGGAAGAATACCAGTCTACCATTTGACCCACCACAATTTAGTTCAGTCATTTTCAGTCGTGATACCGAATATGAGTAACAGCGGAACTTACAACGAGAAAGTCAAGTATTGTGGAGGTGACGCAAGGAAAGTGTTAGAAATTGGCACAGCAAGCGATGTGGGAATTAAGTGTGAGGAAGTGGGACTTTTCTTAGTGTACGTAATCATCAGCAGTACATCAGTGTTGAACACCGCCGTACAATCGTAATATATTCGAAGCCTTAATGTGGAAAGCGGAGTAAAGTACCAGCTTACTACAAGCTTTCTGAGGTGATCACATCTCCAGTCTTTCAGACGTTGTCATCATTTAACACACATGCCTTACACCGTTTCTATTCAGGTCCAGGGAGAATCATGTAGTTCCTATCCTTGAAGGCAGGTCGCAGCGACAGTACCCATGTTTTCTGTAATCGCTTTCCTACTCTTCTGGCAGGCTGAGCGCTGCTTGTACCACTCTGAATTAGGTACGAAAAAAGCACTCTTTTTGACGGACAACGACTTGGCATGCTCAGTGCATGATCAAACGGAACGCCTGTTTTCCAAGTGTCTTATTGAGCGCTTGTTGGCACAAGCCTACGTGAGCTGTATTTCTAAGACAAAGGCCATCAGAAACCCCCAGACATCCCAGTTTCGCTTACCAAAGACGCCGTGTCTCACAAGACTGTAACCTTTACGCACCTCGTCAACTCTAGAACTTCCAGCTAACTCCCTACCGTTATCGTTTATTTTTGAAGAACGTGATCACAAGCACAAAAAATGCGAGCGATAGATGTGGAAGGTGTACAGGGGACCATTAGGTAAAACGAGGGGAACGTTCCATTCGAAGACGTGCCATCAATAGTCTTCCAGTCAGGCGAAATGATCTCCCATGTATGTCAGAATCTTTGCCATGGAAACACACGTGTGAAGACCAGCAACCGAAAAATGACAAACAATAATCGATGCCCTGCAGAGCTCAGTAAGCGCCAGCACAGTCAAGACTCGCACATCTGTCACAAGGTGTCCGTCATACTGGATCAGACGTGGAAGCCGATGGCAATAGTGAACACCAAACGCATAAATGTGTTCGTAGGCAGAGAGCCCGACCTGGTGAGCAAACACAAATCCCTGACTGATCTTAGGTGGTGCCCGTCTAACGCCATCCTTGGCGGACTGAGGAAAGCAGATTCCTCGGTGTGAAATGACCATCGGTTCGTGAACCAAAAAAATATCACAGTCAATGGCACGTGGAGCTGAAACGAAAGCAAGGTTCCACACAATCATCCCGCGACCATTCGAGACTATGCCTACGTCTGTCACGGTTGCTCGGCGTCCCCGAACGGTGAGCAAGTGGAATGAAAAGAGTACTATAGTAACGATCCCTTTAGGGACAATAAAGTTAACAAAACAGCCATCCTAATGTTGAAAACGTATACCATGTGGTTTTTGAGCAAGTTTTCTCCCGAACTGTGGTTAATGCATGTGATAGCCCCAACCGGAATATGCCTAATGGAACTCGGCTATCGAATTGAAACTTAAGAGCGCTGCCACTCCCTCGTAACTGAGTATCCAAGAGACAAACGCATTTTTAGCAGTGATTTTGGGAAAAATGTCCATCGAAATCGGTGTCGCGGCGAAAACAAATGATATTCGCTTTGTCTCGATAATTCCGAATTTGCACAGTTTTACATAGGCTGCGGACGGTCATCATTTCTTCCTGATCTCATCAACTGCGTACTACGTACAGTCAAGTTTTTTTTTCAATTTAAACAGGAATAAAACCGTAGATGAAGTCAATCGATGTGAAACAATCAAATCGATTTCTTTACTGCAACCGAAAGCTGATTGCGATGTCAAGGTCTTCTGAGCGCGTAAGCCTAGGCGGTGGTGATTAATCATCACTACCTCGCTGGGTTAGGATTGAGGTTCTCAGTCGTGTTTTGAGGTCAACCCGAATATACCTTGCAGTTGATGAGGCCGGTTTTCGGAGTTGGTTGCAAACTGCGGTCGATCATTCAGTCAGTTGACTCAACTAACGAGGCACGTTCACACAAGCTCCGGCCCCGTCTGTCAATGTGATTTTCACCACCACTGCTAGTGAATTTACATATGACGTATGGGACGGAGGCGTTGCTCATGTTGACTGACCGACTGACTGACTTTTACAGAAATCAGGAGTAGTTGGGCGGCTGGATAAGTGCGACCAATCGCAGCACGCCGTTTGTGCTTAATCACTGTTGCGAAATCTCCGCCTTCAAACTGCAGTCTGTCGGCAGTGTGAGGGGATTTGAGAATTTTGATGGAGATTTCGTCCTGTAAGTGAAGCTAATTTGTGCTAAAAGCCGAGAAGCACTGTACGGCATTTTTATCCTTATCGGGAATCACCAGCAGTGCCCATCTAACGAAGTTGCAAGGAGTCTCGAACCCGCCACCTCCTGGTTAGTAGATTGAACAGAGCCGTTCGGCCACAGCGGCCGACTAGCAGCCTGATTAACTCACACATAGAATGTAGCGCCACTCATTCTTCAGTCACGGAAACCACGTCACGTGGTCACACATGTTGACTGGCTCCTCGAGTGACGACTTCTCAGTTGGAAGTTTCACTCATAGAGTAAGTTCTATTCTTCCTCTGAATTTGTACACTCACCGCGACTTCCTCTAGGATGTGTTCAAGCCGGAAGGTTTCCTTGACACAGTGCTTTATTAACATTTCACGAACAGGAGTTAAACTATCCACCAGCCAACGTGGTAGTTTATTATATGCGGATTCTTGCATGCATAAGATTGATCTCAGTGGGATTCCATCTTTGTTTTCGGAGCCCCACGTAGGCGTGGAGTTTTGGGGCCCATGAGCTTCAGTTGGTTGCAAAGCGCACTGGACATGAAACCGCGTGCACTATGAGTGTGTGAAATTTCCATCCAATTTCGTTCTTCTATTAATCTGTTTATATCCGTACCATTATCCTTTCGGAGCTTGGATTCATCCGATAGAATAGTCTGAATTTCAATAATATATATATGATGACGCGGGAGCCTTTATTTGGCTCAATAATTAACAGATCATCCATCGCTCTCACCGCCTTAATGTTCTTTCGTGAGACAGCACTTTTGAGGTATCGATGAAGAGAAGAATTCGCGTATGATGTTGACGAGTTTAGTTTTTCACCAAGTTGATGACAAGGGAATAGGTTTTCCAACTGGGCATAAAGGTTTTCATATCACACCCGTGCCTCGATGCTATCAACGTTTTTTAAGGGTACTTGGATTTCAGTCCCAAAGACAGATGACCAGGTTTATAGGTTTTGGACCGTATTTAGGTTTGATCTGGGGAATGCAGCCATTTTTATAGGCGCAGAGAGTGTTTGCGTGTTGCCTCTGGTTTTCTGCGCGATTTCGTGGGAAAAGTTCTCAAGCTTCGTTCATTGGATGAAGCATGAATTTTCTGTATTGCTACAGCTTCGAATATTCCGGGCGTTGGTCTAAAAAACTGACGAACCAAACGACGAATTTTTTTCTTCGCGTGATGTCCTTGCCGCTGGTCACATATCCAAGGGTTAGATACCGCTGAATCAAAGATAGTCTTCCTCACTGTCATTTACTCGCTGTCGAAAAAATTTCGTCGTTGATGGCAGCTGAGCTCATTGTCACACGAGACACTAGACGCATGGAACCATAGAACGCAAAGCCATTCAGTCCCATATAATTTGAAAATTGATTTTGGATTCGAGGAGATATGATTAAGAAAACATTATTTCTCGAAACGGTGTTGGTTCGGCCATGGCCTTGGGTGCTTACATCGACAGAATCACTATCAAGATAACATCGATTCGTGAACAGACACAAAGCAGTTAGTGGACAGGCTACAAAGGTCAACCGATCGTATCCGGTGGTCAGAAAGTCAGAATTAGCAGCCCCTCGAAATGGGGTTGTGATTAAACTTTCAGATGACATGATGGCATGTTAGCTTCACATAGCACCAATCAAGACCCGGACGACAGTGGTCTCAGCGGAAGCTGGATGTCTTCTTTATTCTGGATCCAGTTGTTTGATTATTCACCAAACACAGATTATGCACGAATGTGCAGTGTAGTAAAAGTCGAATTCCAGGGTAAATTTGAAAACAAAAAACTCGGTGCCTGTGTATTAGGAACGACTGGCAATGGGTGTCCATCGGCCTCATGAATAATATTGGGGTGACTGTTTCCTTTTGTGTCCCGAGAAACTGAGGTCAGGTATACATATGGGGCAAACTGCGCAGCTCGTAATATGTGCGAGATCCAGAAGCATGGAGTGAGTTCATATCTATCGGACTCATACTTTTTGAATTCATTCGATTTTATGGCCTGTGGAGGAGACATTTTCACTTAAAAAGCAGTGAAAACTCAGTCCTATACTCCCGCAGGAGTCCTAAGTTTCAGTACATCAAAAGTGAAGATTTGCAATCATTACATTCCGGGAGTTCTGGTTTTCAAGACTATTACATTCATCTTCACACTCCTGTTCATCTGATACCTGTAGGTGTTTCCTACTTAACTTTCAGGACCTGGTCGACTTCTTCAGTCGTGATATCCACTATGTCATTTCCAATCGACCACAGTCGCGAATACCTTCTCTCAGTCCGAGTCCAACTCCGACTCACAACGGTTCAAGCAACGCACCACTTCCGAAGCAACCGGTTACCTCTGTCGGCCGCTTATCGAACGTTCCCTCGTCCGTGGCTCTCAAAACACCGTCCTTACCGACTACAAAGACCGCCAGCTCTGCCGTGACTCGTGGCCGAGCAATGCTCATGGCTGCTCGGAAGAGCACAGGGTCTTTGAACACCACCAGCCCACAGGAGCCTAAACCCTCAGAAGTATTACGTCAGGTAGTGAAAATGTCGTTCCTCTGTAATATGATGGACAGAATCCATACAGTTGTGCGTCAATAAGGGGTCCACCCACTTGACTGAACAATCCAATCATCTTAATCGGAGAATGTCAGCTCCATACGACCTAGCATGGTTACCTTGGTGTCGACTCAAATGACGGGTATGAACGGCAAAATCGAGTACTCCAGTGATAACATAGCTTCAGTGGTTCCTTCGTTGCAGTATCAGTGTCTTCCTTAAACCTGGCCATAGATGACCGTTGTGTGATTCCGTGCCGAGCATCTTTCGAATATTTTCACCCGCCTTTGGTGTCCGCGGGCTGATCGATAAAAGCTCATTCAGCTGTGACACCCTTTTGGAGCATAACTGCCATGTAACCCGAAAAAGCACAAGTGCTAAAATACTGTAAGGTTGCCTAAACCTAGACAGTAGCCGTCGGAAGTCCAAAGTTCGGTCCGAACCACGGTCAGTAGTACCGTTGAGCTATCTCGACCAAGCCACTCGTCACACACAGCCGGCAATCCTTCTCATCTAGTTCAAACTGGTGTTGACGTGGCTGACTCAGATTTAAGCTTTCTTCTGCATGGAACCACCCTACCTTGCTTGTTTTTGCGTTCCATGCACTGAACATGAGCTATCATCCACAAAGTTCAGGTTACTAACCCACTTACACCGTCCTGATGCTGTGTACACGTCCTCGTGGGAAGGTCCCAATTTCTTTTCAAGGGCAGCTGCCATTCGTTTTTTGTTTGTTGGAGTGATCCCAGTAATCGTGCCCAAGGTGTACAGTAAGAACAGTTTGCACAGTTGCGCAGGGTTTTCAATGCCCACTGACAAGTCAATAATTAAGCTTCGCCATTAATTGCAACAACCCCTGTTCTACCTTTGTACCACAGTCTTGCTTTCTTCCAAATCATTCATGTTGTCCGAATGCATGAGTCGACAGTTTTCCAAGGAGCAATCAGTTCCTCCGCTTTCGCAACTGCATAAGCGTCTCAAGAGATAGTTTCCTTTCACTGAACACTACACCACCACGTTCAACTCCGTCCGGAATTTTCAAGTTGGTCGGGTCACATACTTTAATTTTATGTCACATTGAAATGATTTTAAATATTCCATCCTCGTTTGGTTTCGTAAAGTACACAATGTACTCGGTTTGTCTTTCTGTTTCTGCAAGCTGCAACCTACAAACACCAATTCTTCTGCTGTGGCTACCAAAACTCCAGACGGTGGATCATCGAATCTCAGAGCACAAGAACTGACGGAAACCAGCGCGGCTGCTTTGTGGTCGCCATCCAATGATCTCTTGGTTCGAGCTCGACGTCTAGGAATTCGCATACTAACTGTTGAAGGTGGGTGCTTTGTTATCCCTACTCTCTATTTTCCGTTAATTCACTTGGCGTGCGTCTTTCTATTTTTGTGTGCGTCGATGCACAGCGGCTGTGTGCTTTCCGTATCAAGTTTTTTATGTGTGCTGCGTAAACTGCAGGTGAGTAACCAAACTGAAAGTCGTTGACTTGCATCCAGCTGTTTCTTGAAATGATGATAATCGTTCAGGTGCAGCGCCTTTTCGATAGCTGCTAGGCCATCCGAAAGAAGTACAAGGGCTAAGATGCTGTCAGATTGCTCAGGCCTAGGCAGGAACAGTCGAGAAGCAGAGGTTGGGCCGGAACTACGAACCTTCCGATCAGTAAGTTCGCATCTTAACTACTCAGCTATCTCGAGCTCGGTTTCTAGGAGGACTGGTTCTACTCCTATTTGTGAGGTCTACAGTAGATCAAAAGCATGATATGTCATCCTATCTGTCGACTGACTGATCTAAATTACCAATGTCATTAAACTGGTAAAATACTGAACTTGGTGCATGGTCAGATTTAGACGAGAAATTTGTCTTCAATGTCGCTTGGAAAGCCAATGCTTTTTATTTTCACAGTTTTCCGCGACAAACCAGTGCTATTCACTGTTTCCGCGCAGCCTTCCCCTGCGAATTCCTAGTTTCTGAATCACACTGGATACAAGCACTACAAACTGTCTTTCGTTGTAAACATTATATTTTTTCGACTTTGCAGTTGATGAAATGCAGCGAACGCAGGGCGCGTTTTCTATTCTGCAGGCTAGTTCATGCGCTACGTGGAATCCCCGATAGTCTTGAGCAGGCTACCTGCTGTGTAGAGTCAGAATGCACCGGCTCAGTCTCCTAGAATGAATTCGCAGGGTGAATGTGTAACGTGCATCTGGTGAAGACCAAACTTTCCAAAACAGTTCAACATAATTCGCTTCTGTGAGGGTGATGCACTGGAAAAGAAGATGGCGTTCGCGTGTCTAGTGCTGGTTGTCATGCCTCTCGTGGATTTCGAACCCGAGGGTGTCCATTTCGTTATGTCGTCCATTACAAAGCTGAAAAAGAAGGGAGAAATCGGACATTCTTGACGTCTCCTACGTATATGGAGGAGATAGTTGTTCGTGTACTCTACTTTCTTGAGCTCGAGATAGCTAAATGGTTAAGGCGCAAACTTACTGACCGGAAGATCCGTGGTTCGAACCCGACAGCTGCCTCTCGACTTCCCCTGTTCTCTAAATCGTTCAGTTCATCCGGCAAAGTGGTGGGACCGACCGTGAATCAGTGCCATCTCTTTTGCGCACAACTTCACTAGGAATCAGAATTCGACCGCTCAACTTGTGAAAATAGAAGAATGACCATCTCTAGACAAAAGCTTTCTCTAATGGTCCTCACGATCTCTTCGTAGGCTATTTTCTTCTAGTTTCCGCTACCATCGGTGTCTTCGGCGAATTGCCCGAGTCTGGTAGGAACACTGAATAAGCAATGCAGAAGTACGTCTAATGGTATTCGGAAGAAATAACTCACCCTCGATAGATGAACTGATCACATTGCCTAGGTTGCCCTGGCTTGGCCACGTGCTGCGTATGCCAGTCGACCGACTTCCTCGAAGGGTTCTTTTCGCACAACCACGTGAAGGGTGGAAACGAACCAGAGGCGGTCAAACAATGACTTGCCAGCGAAGTATAGAAGCCATTACCAGCAAACTCAGCTGCGTTGGTCATTGCCGTCTTCCTGGGTGGGGACCCCGAGATGGGCCACATCAATGTTTAGAGGCATTCTCAAACATGGCCCAGTCGCGCCCTCAATGGCGCTCGTGCATCCAAGCTATTGCCTTCAATGCATAGCTCCTTTCCCAATCCCCCCACTTAACAGTCCTGTATTTACGCACCAATTTATCAGCTTCCGCCTTCAATGCACAGCTACCAGCTCCCTAAATCGGCGGTGAACGAAACTGTGGCAACTACAACCACTGTACGACAAGTACGCGGTTCTTACAGCTGACAATGATGATAATGATGATGATGGTCTAGTTTCCACTTCCGTCCCTTTCACCTTCTATCGGGTTGAGCGGATCGGCGTTCCCCTAGCAGAGCTAGTTGTCTGGGCGAGACCCATTCTTTTGGAGCTACGATGTCCAGTTGAGTTGAAACGCTCTGCTGGATAGCCACAGACTGGTAAGCCCATTCGTCAGGCACTCCCGCACGACTGTTTTTGCGTCGTCTGAGGGCACTGAACATATCGGGGGCGAGGTGGCTCAGTGGTTAGAGCGCGACGTTACTGACCGGAAGGTCCGTGGCTCGAATCCGACCGCTGTCTCTCGACTTCCCCTTTCTAGGCTTGGGCAACCTGGCAGTATCCCAACCTTTGTGCTTCCTTCTGGTGGAATGGCAGTTAGGCACCGAAAAGGTGCTACAGCTGAACGAATTTTTACTGAACATATCACACGGTTGCCTTTATCTGGGAAAATTCGACCAGGTTTGGCTTTCGTATGTCTAGCCAGAAGTACAATGTCATCACTTGTTGTTTGCCGCAGTATATGTGACAAGATGCCGTAAAAAACATCCTTGTCGGGTTCTGTGCTGTCCTCTGTTGCAGTGCAAAATGACTTATTGAGCAATGTGTTTATCGGGCATACGTCAAGGTATTTTGTTCTTCTAAGTACTTAATCAATCAGTCCAGCTTTTTTCTGTTCTGGAATCTAGAAGCATTTCAACTGTTCGTTGGATATCGCCAGAAAGTGTGTGGGAATTGGAGGGTTGTTTGGTCTCAGAAGATAAAGGCTAGGAGGGATAGGGACAAGAGAAGTTGCAGTGTGGAAGTGTTCGCTGTGATTATCCAAATGGTGATAAAGTCCCATACTTCTTGGTTATTTTTGTAGCAGAATGGAGTTGTCTTTAGGGACCCCAGTCCGATTGTTTGACTAGGAACTCTGATCTCCGAGGAAACACGTGTTGTGCTGTTATTGTATTATCATTATTATTATTGTTATCATTCAGTGCCAATGATTGTGGAAGCTTGTCCAACCCGAGAACGCATGGAAGCCTGACACCCGATTCTCCCTCGCGTACAGCAGGTAGTTCTTCAGTGGTCTAAACCATTGGTTTTTGAAGGTGTTTCGAGCGCATTGAATAATGGTTCAGCGGTTGCGGTGGACGGTTGGGTTATTGGAGTGTGCAGATTTTAGAGCAGACCTTTAGGACCCTGCCTGGCTGTTCTCTGTTATCCTCTATGGCATGATTTTTAGCTTAAGGAACGAAATTCCAGTCAGTGTAGCTTGCGAGATCATCGCAACACTGAAGACTGACCATTACTTCGAGATGAAACTCCTGGATGGGGGCTCACAACTTTCGCGTTGCATACTTATGGCATTCGGACTCAGGTTGTTGCTTCTTGGGATTCTGGTAAATGGCAAACCCCTATACTAACCACGAGTCATTTCGCAGACCACAATTTTCCCACCGTTTTCTTAAGTTCCTTCTTCGACGTTGAGTGCTTTCAACTAGATCAGTGAGTCTACAATTGTGAGTTGGCGAGGTGATATAAGTTTGCACAGAAGAACAGCGCAGCAAGATACACAGTGCATTATGCTACTGGTGGGAAAAATCAGAAAAATCCGCCAATGAAGTACGTAATCGAAACATCCGATTTGTGCCTCTTGAAAACCGGTGATGGCCCTGGAAAATGTTTCGCAACTGCGTGCCATTTTGGGAGCCATCGGTGTTTATCCGTAGCTGAACTGAGTGTGATTCATTGTTTGACATGGAGCCGGTGCTAGATCCCTTTGCCTAAAAACCTTGTTGCGCATGGTAATAATGACAAATGCGCTGCAAAGGCTCACAGCCAGATGTGATTATATAGCAGAAAATCGGTCCATTGATCATTCCTGGTTTAAACGCCGTTATTTCCGGTCCACCCCGCTGTTCACGATGCGCCCGATAAACCATGTAACCGAGGTTGCTGGTAGCGTTGCATCGTGGGGAGAAGCAAAACAAATGTTCGCAATCAAATCCAGCCTTCACGGCACTGTCGAAAACAGGCTCGCCACACACTCCGACTTCATTGTGGCGATTGTTATCGATGCTGCAGGCGCCTACCAGATCGTGCATATGTGTCTGACAGGTCTACTGCCATCTGTAGGCTGTTTATCTTTCTTTGCTGCTGTTTTTGCTGTTGTCGGTGATAGCAGGAACTTTTTCTGTGGTTTAATAGTTGCCTCTTGCTTAGCTTGCCTACTCGCCTGTATAAGACGTCTCCTTCCTTGTTCAGCCACTCTCCCTCTGTTCACCGCTTCAGCTGTCTTCAAGTGGATCCGAAACCTACCGTCTGACGTACAAGCTTACATACAGGTAAGTCTGTCCTTATTTGCTGAGATCCGCTGTCAACTGATGTCGTTAGCTTTTATGGTCAAAAGTCCGTAGTGAGAATGTTTCGTGGTCTTCTGTTTAAGACCTTACCAACATCTGTGACACCAGTAAATCGGTCTTTAATGACTGTATCTCGTTTTCACACGATCTTGCAGAAAAAAAGACGTAATGACCCGCTGTCTAACGCGGAATCAAGATCTGCACGTCGTGTAAATATATAGTAATAATGCGGGTCGTCAGCGATTCACCAGCCATCCCGTGGCTTTTGATGGCCACTCCCACAGTGGGCCAGAGCAGACCAAACAATCCCCCGAAAAAGGATAGCGTGCTCATTATTTGTCGTGGTTGAACAGGTGACACTGCTAACCGCTCAAAACGCCCGGATTCGGGAACTAACTCGACATTTTAGACGCCCAGTTACTCGAAGCAGACAGCCTGGTTTGGTTTCTATTTGGGGAGCGATTTTTATGTGACCGAGGAGTGATTTTTATCGATTCTGCAGGGTGGGCTATTATTTATCTTTAGCTTGATGCCTAAAAGTTTGCTCTCTTCGGCAAAGCGAAGCACCATCAACCTGTTTCGTATACAGCTGTTAGTCGGTTTAGTCCTGCTTACCTTCCGATATAAGAGGTGACCGAGACCGTCGGTGCGGTCGGCAGAGGAAGCCAAGGTTTCGAGATTCCCTTGTCATATACCAGCACCAGCTCCAACGGTTTGGATTAAAGAGCAGTCGTCGTCATCAGTGACAACGGCACGAGGTCACACAGCGTCCTCAAGGGGGAGGGGCGGAAATGTCACCACACCGTTTGAAGACCAGGTACTGATTCTGGGATATTGTGAGCGCTTTCCACGGTGGACGCCGGCTCCAATACTATGTAAAGCTCGCGGCACAAGTCAGATCCCAGGAGTGATTATGTCAAACGAATCAACTTCAGGTAGCAGGTTGTGGCCCCACAATGGAACCACGCAGCACGCCCAGATCACCATGCTCATTACCACAGGGAAGGACCGGCATGCCACAATAGCTCCCTGAGCAGTCACAAGTTAAATGAAAGCAGCGGCTGGATGAACAGCATCCTCAAAGACGACGTGTTCGGAGGTGAGCCGCTCCAACCAAGCGAACATCATGTCTATTGGACGATGTGTCGCGAGCCGGTTACGGAACGGACGAAGGTATACCCTGATTGGTCAAAGTGTCCGCCAATCAAGATCGAGCATTTTCAGCTCGGCGCTTTTCGCACTCTCACGGGGATTTTAGCGTGACCTTTTGGAACATTCCGTGATGACCCTATAAATACAGTTGTGATAATTTTCTTGTCTCCATAAAGATTCGTCTCAAACCACCATAGTGGGTGGAACAACAAGCCGAGGACCGACGTAGGAATTGCAATGCCGTTCGCAAGACACAACAAACGGTCACACGTCATTTTCGCTTATTCAAGTGAAGCTGTGTAATGGAAAGAACAAGATTCGAGAAGGACCCAGTACAAGCCCGAGGTACCCTTCACCATAACAACCTGGATAGAAACCGACAGCATGAACGTCAATGGCAATGTCACCAGCTAAGCAAAATATTCACGTGGACCCCACCATAGAATGCGGACAGCACAAACAGAGTCCATAGATCATCCCGCACCACCAGCCATCAGTTGGTCTTTGGGGTCTACGAATTCAAGTGCTTGTTGATAGCCTGAGCGTATCGCTAGAATCGACATCGTCTTCTGTGCTACGTCACTCGCTTGTGACCTGGATATCCATCGTGCTGAGCGGACCCTCGCAGCGAATTGTCCTGCCGCAGCGTGCGCTCCTGTCCCGTTGATGGCTGACCATCTATCTGTCTACTTCAGCTGTGCCAGTTATCACTTTTCCACGCCTCTGTTGTTGACATTTGGGTACAAAGTGTTTCTCCATGAATTGTCATGATTTCTTATTGTGTGTTTGCGAACATTCGACAATGGATACGGACCCAATTCGCCACTTTGGTGACGGAATATGACCTCCCGAATGCACGTACGGAGGATTTGAGTTTACTGATGACTGAAATCGCGTTTTGTATGATCTGATCAGCTTCGGTGACTCTATCCATATGGACGAGAGAAATTGAGTTTTGTTGCAGACCAATTTTGTTCTTCACAATAAGGCTTTCAAAAAATTTTGTTGTACGGCAGCTAAGCATCCATCTTGAATACTGATGCCGTGCTGTCGATGGTGATGTTAACGACCATAAACTGATTATGAGGTCTCATCGCCAGAGACTTCGCGTGTATGAGGTAGTTGTATGATTTTAGACCCGGGCTTTAGCCCATCAGTGTTCAAATCCCCGACACAGTACCTTTCTTCACGATGATGCGTGGAGAAGGCTTCTCACACTCAGCGGTGAAATTTAACTTCTGCTTATACAGTTGACCTGTAAAACACGGGTGATATTGATCTAAAATCCCCGAAGAACTTTGATCGATGGAAATAACTTCTAGTAACAGAGGCGACTGGCACGGGAGCATCGAAGTCGGCGCATTGGCACTGATGAAATAAAACACAATTGATAGCAGGTGTATAGGTAGTCTCTGAGCTGATCGTCAGGGACGTGGACCACCCTGAGCAGTTTAGTGAAAAACTGGCGATTCCGCAGCGATTTCGTCTTCTAGAGTAGTTTGATATTTTTACCAAGAAACAAATAAATCGAGAATATTTATCATTGAAACCAGCGTATGCGGGCAACTTGCTGCAACGTGGAAACCGACACGAATGCCCGTCCGTGACCGGAATGCTCCATGTCTTGCGGCGTTGATAGGTTATGACATTCAATGCTGTCTCTGCTAGGGGTATTGGGTCAACATTAAATGGTGAAGAAACACCCTTCCACTCGTATCTTTGCTTGGTTCCAAATGCGTTGACAAACTCTTCGCCTCAGTTTTATTGTCATGCTTACATTCCACTTTGAAGGACTCATTGTAAAGCAAAATGAAAAGCCCCCAGATAAATAACATCAATGTGCAGTAGTGCTTTTTCCTATGCGATGCTTTTTCTGAAAGGTGGTAATCATTATTACATTACTATTAGTAAACTGAGAAGGTTTCGACGAAACACATTCATTTGAAAATTACATTGGTGTCAACGAGAGATTTCGATGAATTGCGAAATATTGGAGTATATTTAACAGAACACACATAACAATACTGAAAACTCTACACACTACCGGTTTTGTCCTTCTTGAGGCTCATGTGGCAGGTGCGGTCCCCGAGTTTTCGTCAACCTTATGTTCCATTTGAGCCTAAATTGTGCGCAACTCGCTAGTTACACTCATTTGCACAATAATTTTTTAGTGGGAGTCTCAACTGAATCCCAGCTGAATCTCTCGGTTGAGTGTACTGCACAAAGATCGCTTCATGTTTCCCAAATATCGTACCAACTGAGACCTGAGGGGGTCTTTGTGTAGCAAGTTCAATTGAAAATATCAGAAACGACAGGTTCCGCTGGGATCCACTTTAGTTTCCGTTAACATCAACTTAGTTTGTGAGTGTATCTCGTGAACTGCGCTCATTTTGGGTCCAATCTTAATGGAAACTGTGGGACCACCCCATCTGATAAGCCGTAAGAAGGGCAGAACCAGCCGCGGACTGTTAAATAATTTTCAGCAAGGTAATGCGTATCGTGTTGTTTGTTTTACTGTTTTCTGTCTGACAACAACACATAACTACACTGGATTGTTATCTGCGCCACTAGTGTGTGGTAACGGATCGGTCGTAGCTATGCCGCAGTTACAGCGGGCATGCATGAAGGAGAAAGAATTGGTCAGTCTTAGAAATCTCTCTATATCTAATCCTTAATTTAGTTGCGGGCAACTTGGAATTGTCCACTTTTTGGCCTACTTTCCCACCCTGTTGACATTTTGCGTAGTAGTCTTTTGTGTACTCGAGTGGAACTGAAAATAGGAGACAGTCATGAGCTCACGATGGCTCAGTGGCTGGAGCCCGAACCCGGAAGTTTATTGGTTCAAAACCAACCTCTGCATCTTGACTGCTCCCTGTCTAGGCTTGGGCCATTTGGCATTATCTCAGGCCTCTTGCTTCTTTCGGGGAGCATAGCAGATATGCATCGAAAAGGTTGTGCGGCTGAACGACCCAGACAGTCATGTGAAACTCTGATATGGACAACGGGCTACATTTCTTCTGAAACGCATTCTCGTGAAGTTGTACTAGGCACTGGTGTGGCTCCGCATCGACTAAGGTATCGCCTTGGATGAATGTTATTCCTTTCACAGGGTCTTTCTAGACAGGTATGCTTTTCATTCCGAGGAGTCTGACAGAAGGACTTGCCACTTACCAGGAATTTTAATCACTTTTTGCTGAGCGATTTGTTCTTATGCTTATTTCTTAATGAGCTTGATAGTGCTTTTCGCTATGTCCACTCCATCTCTTCCTACCTCATTCCTTGCTTTCTAGTCAGCGGAGGGCGCAGACAGTGACAAATCGATTGCAGATATCCCAGATGATCCTGAACGGGACCGTGCTTTTCAGGGTGGGTCATGAGTATGTGTGCGCTAACGAATCATCGATCTTGTTGGTCTTGTTTGTCTACTTCTCGCCTTTCCTGTTGCTTGTCATCATCAGCAAGATTGCTCATTCTCAGGCGAATGTGTCCTGTCTTTTTTGCGGCTTGCGAAGAGTTGTGCTTATCACGAAGGAGCAGCCAAGTTTCACGTGTGTGTATGTGTCTCGTCTTTTGCAACACCCTTTCATCAGAATGGATAACTAAAGGTGACCACACTGTGAAATCACATTACATTAGGTTATTAAATTATGTTGTGGTATAATATATTGTATTGTATTATATCGTAGCGTTGTACTATATAGTGTCACATTATATTATACCATAACATGCCGCATTGTTATTATATTATTTATTATTATTGTGTTATAATACATTATATCACATTACATTGTTATGTATATAGGAATTCACTTGAACTGCGAACTCCACTGGATGTCTGTGATTGCTTATCAGCATGCTAGGTCGTGGATGATCACACAACGTTCATAACCTGTTCCAGAACTGCTTTCATTTCATTTTGTAATTCTTCACATATTTTCGACAAGGTAACGAAAGTAACTCTCCTCATAAGGAACGGTACTTTGAGGTAAGGCCACTCAACAACGGCAAGAGGTAGGAAGTATCCTGTAAATCTGATGAACGATGAATGTGAACTCCTTTTAGAGAATGATCTCTCTCTTGGGAAGATGACTCCAAGTAGCTAGCATTATCTCTCCCTCCTTTTTTCCAGTCCGTCACCTTACCACTCCTTGCATCAAAATCCTGGATATTACTGGTCAGACAAGACCGTTGTACATGGATCGAACCGACTATTTGCCAGGCTTATGGAACCTGCTATCGCGTCGCCCCGCCAAGACCAAGGAGACCCTCTGTGAGCTATCCACCAATGCGGGTAGTGGCAGTGTTCCTGCCGCAAGTCTCGGCCGAACTGGGGCACCTGCATCCCAGAGTCACCCAGCTACCGCAGCGACAGGAACTCCGTCGATCCTCAGTCGACAGACTAGCCGGACGAAGCGTAAACAGCGTTTAACCAAACATCATACGTCGGTCAAACTCGCTCATTCTCTGAAACGTTCCGCCAGTATACCGGGGAAGATTGGTTGCCCATCAGAGTGTGTTCAAGCGAGGGGTTTTCTGTTTTATCCTATTTTTACCGTAATTGAGAACCCTATGAACACCATAATGGACTTTAGGTCATCATCTAGAATGTATTCCCGAGTACATCGAGTGAGCTTATTGTTTGTTGATCTGTTTGCCGAGCTTGGCAGTTTGTTTGCAAACTTTTTGTGAATAAATGAGGAGGCAACGTCAGTGTGCCAATGGAAGGATGTTTCCTCCTCTCCTACTTTCGTGTAAACTGTTTTTAGAGTATCTGTTGTGCTAGGTGTAAAGCAACTTTCCCATAATTTGTTCGATGTTTGCTTCGTTCTGGTCTACCATCTGAGATTCGTTAATTGTAGGCCCTCAGTTCTTCTGGTGTCCTTTCCTTGACTTAATCGGTAGTGTTGCGTTGCGCCCTGATTTCCCTTCTTTTGATCATGAAGGTGTCCGATAGATACTCTTTCAAAACCTAACCGCACACTGACGTCTCCTCGATTGGTGATGAGACGTTTTCTGGCAACAGTCCAAGCTCGGCGGACAGATCAGCACACGAGGCTCGTGATGTTTGAGTCTGGCGGAAGCGTAGCCGTCCCAGACTTTCTGTTTTCTTGACCATTTGTCTGTTGAAGCCCACTTTGCACCTGTTGTATTGTCCTTTTACTCTATAAGCACTCGAACCAAGCTGGCCGTGGAAGACGAACCGTCGGGTTATTGTGAATGTTGCTCGATGACGTTCCCAAATCTTTTCGAGGTCAGTTCTGCTTTCCCTTCGTAACTCTTGCTTTGTTTTTACTCGCACATCCCTCACATCTACACTCTTTCACGAAAGTCAGACTAAGAATCTTCCGTGGTCAGTGTGACTTAAGTGAATAGTATCAACACGTCCCTTCTGAATCTTGCACATGTTTCGTTTGCCGATTAGTTTTACAGCAAGCTGTTTGCCTAACGAGTAATAGTAAATAACAGTAATTGTTCAACTGTAACACCCTTTTCCGGTGCCTAGCTGCCACCCGAAAGAAGCACAAGGGCTGAGGTACTGCCAGGTCACCCAAGTCTAGACAGATGCGGAAGTTTGCCTCGAACCACTAAGCTTTCTCGAGCTTAATGAGTGTTCGAACTAGTTTGAGTTTATCTGCCGCTGATATCAGCATTACCGTCACTAGCACAATACTACCGTTGGAAGAATAAACAAACTGATAGGAGAAGGAGACCTGGCACCAAAAACATTCTAAGATTCGTGTTTACCGAAGCTCCAATCTGGGTGCTAAACAACAGCTTAAACGCCACTTGACACGCCACCTTGACTTAAGCAGCATATTTCCCCAATTTGAACTCATGCAAGGGTTAGTTGAGATGAAACGCATGTAGTAACAAACAATAAAATACGTCAGTGCATGTGATTCTGTTTCATTCAGTCTTTGTTTTAGTCAGAACAAGCTGACTCGGAGAGCCAGCCAACACCGCCGGCTCACGTGACGGGAGCTGAATGCAGCTTAATCACATTGCTAGTCAGTCACTCGTGACCGGACGGGATGATGTGCAGCACATTCCGTTGAAGCGAACCATCATAAATGAGGGATTCAGCTATATTCAGTTGAGTCTCCTGTCAAAGTCAGATTCGTGTGCAAATGAGAGTATTTGTCGATAACTGCAGTTAGTTTCATCCGCTTCTTTACTAGTGGGTTTAACACGTACTCTTCATGAATTTTGTCCCAATTGCTCACTCCATCTGTTCCGCGTTTCTGTTCGGAACAGCCGTACCTGAACCGGTCGGGTGTCATTGTTCCAGTTATCAGTGGGCGTTTGCACATGTTTGTCTGTGGATGTGTATGCATAGGCTCGTCAAGCCTTTGTGCTTGTGGAGAACGGGGGGAGGGGGCGGAGATGGGAGTAAACATTCTTGATGCATGATTGGGTTGCGTTTATCTTCTTCGGACGTGGTGAGGAGGATGTTCTCGCCTTCGCCTGTGTTCGTTGGTTTAGAGGATAGATCCTATCTGGGATGGCCTTTATCACTGCTTGGTCGTTTCAGGAGGGCACCTATCCGCTTGTCTCTGTTAGATCCATGCAGTGGCGGAAGAAAGGGTCTAAGGAATTGCTTCCCGCCGGAAACTAGTCGGATGCACGTCAAAGTTCGCAATAAAAATGCACGCTCGTGTCTTACCCACTGTTCTCCTTCGTCCAATGGATCAGTAATGCATGCCCCCGAGTCGGGCATGCTGGTCGGCAGTGCTCAAACCAATTACGTTTGTGCACAGACGGCCTGCGTTGAGCCGAATGCAGGCCCTTGGAGCCGACGTAGCTCCGAGGGAATAGGATCGGTGAGCGGACGTGTAGAGAGACCTGCTGCAATCCATCAGTCGGCCTAAGCATGATGGAATAACAATGGGGCACCGGCACCAGTGACTTGTTCGTCATTGAGTACCCGCGTCATCCGTCAATTCCTTTATGTTTCAACGTAACACAGCATCTCCTCCAACTCAGCACCATGCAATGTTCCTGGGGACCGCCTACCATCGCGCCGTTATGGATAACCTGAGATGCAGTCTCCGAACATGCCCCTTACAATTCAAGGGGAACCACTGGAAGTTGTGGAGAATTTACATACCTCGGTAGTTGTACTATCCCTGTCAGGAGTGTCTGATGAATTCTCTCCATTCTTATTTAATTTCGTGATTGATGAGACGAATGCTGGAAGGTCTTCAAAAACCCGGTGTTCAAATGGCCTGTGACGAGAACCTTATCGATCTGGAATATGCAGACGAAGTCGTTCTCATCTTCGAAGAGGAGGAGAAGGCGCAGGTGTTTTTGAACGAACTGACCACAGTCATCCAGTCCTTTGGCATGCACTTTGCACCCACAAAGTGTAAGGTCATGCTCATGGACATGCAGTCACCGAACACGCCACTTACAATCCAGGGGAAGGCTCTCGAAGTTGTGGAGCGTTTTACGTATTTTGGGAGTTGTATTAGTTCTGATTGTAGTGTGACAAATGAGGTCAATGCAAGAATCTGCAAGGCTCGGGTCGCGTTTGCTAATTTGAGACACCTATGGCGTCAAAGCGGTGTATCTCTGAATCTCAGGGGGCGTGTGTATCAGGCTACAGCGCGGACTGTTTTGTTGTATGGCTGTGAGACTTGGCCTGTTTGAGCAGCTGAACTGAGACGTGTTCAGTTGTTCGATAATCGTTGTCTCAGGACCATAGCTTGTGTGGGTTCGTGTCGGCGAATCCGTAGCGAGGTAGTCAGAAAGCGGGTTTTCGGTTGTGCAACGGGTACTTCCATTGAAGAATGTGTCCAGCACCAGAAGCTGCGTTGGTTAGGCCATGCGTTGCCTATGCCGAACCATCTTTTTCCGAAGAGAGTGTCGTTTTCCGTGCCCAATTCGGAGTGGCGGAATCAGAGAGGTGGCCAACCCTTGACCTGGCAGAGGGTATGAAAGAGCTTAAGGAGAGTGAGACTGTTGTCCGTGCTCGCTTTCCAGAATGGGGACCACGTGATCCCCACTGCGCCTAGTTGAAGACGCTGTAAGATATGGCTCTTAATCGATGTCAATGGCGTTCTTGTCAGTTTCTATCCAGATTACCTGAATAAGTGTCTGGAGGTGTAGGCACATCGGAATGATTGTAGTAAGCTAGCACGAAGTACCTTTCCTGTCAACCTTTATTCTTTTCTTCACAATAAGGTTTTCAAATAAATTGTGGTTGTATGGGAGCGAAACATCGGTGTTGAACACTTATGTCATGCTGTCGATGATGATGATGATGATAGCTGATGAATTCAGTACACGAATCTCAAAGGCCCGAATCACGTTTGCTAGTTTGCGTCCTTTGTGGCATCAGAAAGACATACCAATGGGTCTCAAGGGTCATGTGTATCAGGCTGTATCGTTGTATGGTTGCGGGTCACGGTCTCTGCGGATAGATGATGTAAAGCGTCCTCCCCTACGTCCACCTACTTCTCAGGAATGTTGTTAATGTCGACTGGAGCTAACGGATTCATAACGAGGTAATTAGGAAACAGGTATTTGGTTGTACAGCAGGTATTTCAGTCTCGGAAAACATTCATCACCATCAACTGCGGTGGCTCGGGCATGTGCTATGCGTGCCGAAACATAGTGCACCGGGAGGAGTTTGTTCTCCATACCTCCTTCAGAATGATGCAAACTTCGAGGTGCGACTTGGCTGAAGGTTGTGAAAGAGCTTACGAAGAGCTTAGGTAGTGGGGTCCCGGTGATTCCTGCTGTGCTTGACTGAAGAAATGGCAGCTGACCGATGTCAGTCGCGTTTGTGCTTTTAGTTTCTTTCTAGATTGTCTGATCGAGCGCTCGACGACGCGGGCACCCCAGAACGCCTGCGATAGGCTGGCACCATGTCCCTCCGTCATCCACTCTTCTCTTCTTTTCACTTTATGCCTATAAATATGATTAAATGGTCTTTCTGGTCGTATGGAAGTGGAGCATGGGTGTCAACGCTGATGTTAGTGCCTCGGACTATGATCATGGTTACACCAACCATAAGTTAGTGATGTTTTTCGCTCTTAGGATGGCAGTGTGGACTAGGCGATAATCAGAAAATTGGACCAACTTACCACGGTTCTAGGTGGTTGAGGTTAGCCACTGAATCGGTGAGGTGCCACATAAGGCAGGTCCCACCAAAGCATGTGCGTCCAGTTTGCGCAGGTTGCTTCGCGTCTCAAAGCTTCTTACGCCTGCATGGATATCCCTTCTCCAGGTCGCCTTATATAATGCCAGGTCCTCCCTATGATCTAAAATGAAAGTTACTGTTTTTGAAATTTATCTGAGGACCGGACTTTCGGGCATTCTCGATCTTGAACTCAGTTTTGCATCTGACCACGGACAAGATGTGGAATGCGAGTTTCGGCAATTCTTTCCAAGTTGCCTAACGAGCTGATCAGGTCTGACAGTTGATCGTAGGATTCGTTCTTCTTCTTATCTGAGTGTGACATTGTTGGGGAGCATGGGCGTCAAATAAATATAGCAAACCATGTCGTCGACAGCCAGAATGGGATAGCCATCATTCTCGGGTTGATACAGTCTGGTTCATCCATTATCATCTGGTTCATGGAGTATGCAACTGCGAATCTGGCACTGTGTTCATGTACCCCTTGTGTTGTTCAAATCTAGTTGGAAGTATAACTAGATCCAGCCTCCCGTGGCTTTCCCTGACCAGTCAGCCGAGTGTCATTGAGTGCAATGAGGTATATCCTGTAGCCCATAAGTTCTTTTGCAACCAGGGTAGTTTGCCTTCCAAGCCCGTCTCTTCCATCCTCATCCAATAGAGTCCTCTATTTCTGGGTTACATGACTCAAAAGACGTATCTTTCCTCTCTCTAAAGTCATTTGAAATTCTTGCTTGCTGAGCCTGGAAGTAGGAGCCTTCCACCTCGAGACCTTATCCACATACAGCTGGAGAGTGAATTAACACCATGGTGCAGGAAATAAAGCATGGGATTTCCACTCGCAATGCTACTGTGCACAGCAAGTATTTTTTTGAACAGCACGGGGCTCTTGATTTTTAAAAGTATTTCAATCGTAATGAATAACGTTCGGACGGTGATGGTCAACGTTTGGGTGGTCGGAGTATGTATATTTTATGTCCGACCTTTTCTACCTCGTCGTTCCTCGGATGAACACATCGTTGCTTCTTCCATAAATATGGAGATGCTGGTCGCCTGGAAGATGCACCTCAATGTCCTCACGTTCCTCTCGCGGAAAACAGTAGGACTCCTCCCAGACCGCCTCCTACTATGGTGATTCGTAGTACGGGGACCAGCTGCTCTTTGTCCGACTGCTTCCCGTTCATCTTTCTGGGGTGGGACTGAGTTCCGGCCAGTGCATCCCGACAACAACGACATGGTAAAGGCTTTGAGTCGAAATATATGACTGGCTGGTATCGGATGCGGATTTGCTTGTAGTGGACCACTGCACGCCCGCGCACGTTTATGACAACACAAACACACACAAATGTGCTAATGCAGGTGGGCCCGAAGATTCGATGTAAGTCCGAAGGATTAAGATTGACAGGCGGATTCACATAAGCCTGTAGGTAATCATCGGCCGGCTCAAGCATGATGAAATCACAGTGAGTGCTGCTACCGGATTAAACAATGAGGTTTAGGTGTCATCCGCCAATTCATTTACGTTTCAGTATGGTATCGCACCTCTCCTGCACAATATCATGCAGCTACATTCGCGGGGGCTGCCCAGGACCAACCATTTCGTTTTTCATGGACAAACGTGCAACAGGTGCACAGTTTCATCCGTTAGGAATAAGAGCGAACTTAACGCTGTCGCCGACCGATACAGTATAGGAGCGCTGGTATCCCGCAAGTTTGCTCACGCAGATGTGTTCACAGGTTGCGCCCGTGTATGCCCGTATTTTTGAGGATATCTATGTATGCCTACTATCCACTAACGCTTTTATTTTGTTCAAAGCTTTCCACTTTCGCTTAACTTCTGAATTTCAAAATAATTCTCTCACCAATCCAGGTTATACAATAATAATAATAATAATCGTTCAGTTGTAACACCTGCCATGCCGCCCGAAGGAAGCACCAGTGCTAGGATACTGTCAGGTTGCCCAAGCGTAGACAGCAGAAGTCGTAGTTGGTTTCGTACCACGGACCTTCCGGTCAGTAATTTCGCGCCATGACCATTGAGCTATTTCGAGCTACGCGGCATCGGGTCATATTGAATGAATCGCTTATTTTCGGTCTAAACGCGCGTTAGAAAGTGATTCAAACGCACATCGATTTAAACTGTTGCTCACATTTGTTGCCCAGTCGAATTGCCATGCGAACACTGTCGTCAAATTTATTTTGTTTGTTGTTCAAAGTATCGGGCGAGATGGCTCAGTGGTTAGAGCGCGAATTTACTGACCGGAAGGTCCCCTGTCTAGGCTTGGGCAACCTGGCAGTATCCCAGCCCTCTTGCTTCCTTCGGGCGGCATGGCAGCTAGGCACCGAAAGGGTGTTACAGCTGGACGATTTTTTTCAAAGTATCGTGGGATCGCTTCAAAAGAACGTGTCACTCTAAAAGGCACCATTCTCAATGTGAATATCACCACAAGTCTGAGGTTACCGGTAGAACACAAAGGAAACTTTTGTTCGCGCTTCATGTATGTTTACTCCTCCATACGCGAACTTGGTCTTTTGGCGCCTCCAGATTGCTTGGCAGTTGTCGCAGAACGAAGTAATTTGCAATTTTATCCACCCGTCAGCCATAATTAGAAGCAGAAGTTTCGTCTTCTCTGAAACATTCGTTTTACACCAAAGTGTACTGCGAGGTTTGCACCACTGGTAAACAGCATGTCTTTAGAGTATCCCTGTCCACTGCTCGGGTCAGTCCATGCGGCTGCTGAGCTTTTCAGTGGAGATTTCATCCTATAAGTGAAGCCTAAGCACTGTACTAAGGCTTTTCCAGAATTAGGCCACGTGTTAGTAATGGTCAGCCGTAGAACTGACGTTGGCCATTGTCGTCCATTGACCCGATTCCAAAGAATCCCCATATCTTCCAGCTTTCTGAATATTGATCAGCTCGAGCATTAAAGTCTCACCAAGATGGTCATTGGTGGCTATTGATCGGACCACGTTCAACAGCCAAGCGTAATTCTACTTTTTTTCGGAATGAAACATTTTGGGCGGATAAGCACTCATAAATGTCAAAATTCATCTTGCGAGTTGATTTCGAGTTGTTGTAATTCATGAATTGATGCAGTTTGGTTCCACGATGATTATTGCGCGCACGTTTCTGGATATTGCAAATCCAACCTCGTGTCCCCGTCGATTGTGAAGGTGTATCCGGCTCCAGCTTTAAAGTGTTTTCCCTGTTGTACCAGTCTTGTCTCACTCAATATCGCAATGTCGATGCCATACCATTTGAGGATTTCGATAACGAGTGTTATCTGTGTGCGGTTTTGGGGTTGACCGGGACTAACGCACTCGGCGCTCTTTATCTGTTCTGTTCGGATTATAACAATTATGCTGCTGCGTACCCGTCAGTCAGCATATCTCGAGAGTATCGCTATCCAGGGGACATCATTCAACAACATGAATTGCGTCGCCTTAAAATCTGGAAAGTGCGCTTCTTTTATTCTCCGTTTGCAAAACCTCCGTCCCACCTTTTTCGCTACAGATTACTTACGAAATTTGGCTAGACTTGTCCGACAGCCGACTACTTCAGGTGGTACTGATCATGGTACTATATTGGATGTGTATTTGGTTCTGGACTCTAACATAGCTAAATCAGTTTATCACGAATAGTGTTCCCGCAGGGTTCGAAACCGGAAGGTCCGTGGTTCGAACCTGACCTCTGCATCTCGACTTCGCCTTTCTAGGCTTGGGCAACCTGGCAGTATCCCAGCCCTCCTGCTTCCTTCAGGTGTTATGGCAGCTAGGTACCGAATGGGTGTTACAGCTGAACGATTATTGATTATCTTATCTACTTTTCCTTCCGAACTACCGAATGAGTTTTTATGCTTGCGAAGATCTCATCCCACACCAGCACCATCTTTTGTCAACATTACTTTAGTCCTTTAGGGCCATCCAAGTTAAACTTTACAGTTGAGATTTCGCTCTGCAATTGAAATCACTTTATGCGGAAAAGCCGAGAATTACTGTACAACTGTTTCTAACCCGGTGCACTGCTTGCGAGTCCCACAAGGATGAAACAGCTGTACAGTTCTCAGCTTTTCAGCATAGATTGGCTTCACTGACAGGACGAAACCTCAACTGCAAATTCCCCAGTCTCTTCACACTACCATTAAACTTTTTACATCAACGAAGACCACTTCATTCTATCCAAACTTTCAGATGATATTATTCGTTATTTGGTAAGTTCTTTTTCGAACATGGCCATAGTTCATCCGGGACACTTGTTTAAACTTTCTGCACTTCCTATATGCTGCTGATGTATAAGCCGTGCAGTAAAAGACCGCCTTTGCTTTAAGGTACATGTTAGTTGATTCGGCGTAACACAACTCATAATAAAACTTTCTCCGTGCTTCTCTTCCATCTTTTTTGGTGCGATCGGACAGAAAGCTATGGATAAGTTTGTTGATTTTTATCTTTTCCGACAATTTTGAGGTCAATTCGTCATAAATCAACCTGGCCAAAGCGCCGGTAGCAGCGTTCTGCTTGCCATACCTCGGTTTTGCCAAATGATAATAGTGCCTGTCTTACAAGGACTGGACGAGTATCTTTTGCGGAACACGTGAAACTTCGAAGTTGATCCATAAGATGCAACTAAGCAGTGCTCGACACATGAACTATACGCATTTTTGGATCACGGTTGGTTGTACTAGCACCTCACATGTCCCAAACACATTGTTTAGCTGGGTCCGAAACCAAGTATGTTTCTTATCTGGTAGTACATTCTGTCATCATTGTTTCATATTCGACTGTCCCACGGATTAGATTGCTCGAGAAAAACCTGGGTGGTTCTAATCGATTTTTTTGCCCAACATTTTCCACATCTAACGGTACTGAGAACTACTTTGGTGAGATCTATTGACACTCCCTTCCAATTTATCTCCGCACTTAGCATCTCAAATGCCCTGAGCATCAACAGTTTGCCCAGAACTCAGAGAACTATCACCTGCTAGACGATGTCTTGAATCGCTTGCCGTCACTCCAATCCTTCCTTATTTCGGAGACCACCAAACAGAAGTCGATTGGCGCGGGTGATCGGCGTCCGACAGCTCACAGAAAACGCCACCAAAGTGACTCTAAGTCTTCTGCCCAGGTCTCCCAGAAAACGCAGGACAATCAGGACGAACCCGCTGTTCAAGGCGTGTAAGTTTTCACCCAAATAAATCCGCATCGCCTCGTAAGCTTTGCCAATATTTACTATGATGAAAGTCGAATGTGTTTTGGTATAGCATTAGCCACATGCTTCCCTACCCAAACTTATAACCCCAGTCATCTCGTTCGACTGTGTTACGCGGGATGTTTACACTTATATGCTGTTGAAATAGTCGGCCAGACAACCAGTATGCGGCAAAAGTCGGACAAAAAGTAATCTATGGGGGAGGAAGAGAAATCTGGTATGAAATTCAAGTTTTGCTCACTACGAGACCAGCATCGTCGAAGAAAATGGCTCGAGTTGCTGAGGTGTTGAAATGCAGCCCGGCGACACGAGGTAAATGCCCTTGATAATCCGAGTTGGATGGACCCGTTTCTGTATGAATCCAGTGCGACAACTTAAAAATACGAGTTGTTTCTGATGTCCTTCATCACCACTCTATTCACAAGATAACTCAATGACTCAGTCCAACTTATGTCTCACTGGCCTTGCAAACTATGGCGTTATGTGTTTCACTGCTAATCGACTGTAATTCCCGCAGTCTGCTGCTCCTCTCTCCGCTTCGGAATTTTCCAGGAGCCCTTTATCCCTCTGTGGTACGTTTCATGGACTCGCATTTTTCGAATTCCAGGCTCGTCCGTTCGCTTCTAATTCTTCTACTTCTTGTCCAGTTCCGACATCTCAACTGACGCTCGGGGTTCAGCGTTGGGCCCGTCAAGGTCAGCTTTCCCTCCAATCAATTGCACCGAACACCCTCTTTTCGGAATTTCCCTTCCCCGGACCATTCGTAGTTCTTCGTTTTTACACTGTCACGTTGTTTTCCTTTTTGGCGTGGCGTTTTTCATTGTTGTCTGCTCTCCTTTGGGCGCAGTATAATTCTTTCATTACGCGAATACCAACCATCCCAAACAGTATCACTAGACCGCAGATGGCCTGTGTCAGTATTGCCATAGCCCATTTGTTTTGTAAACTGTTGTTATGTTTTGTCATTTAAGTCGTCTTGTGGTCACAGTTGTTCCTCTCTGAAGAAGCCGATCGAAAGTAGCTTCATCCAAGAGGAGGCTTCTCATGAGAGAGGACCAATGAGACGCAATTCAATGCCACTCTAGGCTCATTGTAGTTTTGCATTGTATCTGAAACACACAAAAAACTGCAGTTTGCGATGGAAACAAGGCATAAAGCCTGAATCCTTAAGGTATAAACCAAGTCAATTAAGCGCAGTACTTCCTGCGTAAGTGTAACAGACCGAAGGCCGTGGCGGTTCGCGTGATTGATTTTCACCAGTGCATCACAGAATCGCATGAAACCAAAAAATGCGCAAGTTTTTTATCGGCTCAGCCTTGATCACCACAAGATAACGAGTTACTTGTGGTGAGATCGGAAGGAATAGGTCATGAAGTTAAACCAGTGCTTGGGCCTACCACTCCTTCATCCCTCTGCTCTGCATATCTGGACATTACATCATTTAAAAAAAACCATGCGTTGCACAAAGCACTTCTGTCGAACCCGAAGTAAGCGCCTTCCCTTAGCACGCGGACACCTGCTTGCACGTCGTCCAAGCTGCGCGGTGTCTCCTCAGAGAGTCTGATCGAAAGTATTCCAGATGTGTTCTCTTTGGCTTCAAAGCTTCAAGGAACAAACTAAATATGGGCTTTTCTGGGAGACTTCTCCAGATGAAAGCGTCTGTAGTACCTATCAGTGGGTATTCTGTAAGGGTTTTCTTACCGGTGTAGCTCTTCAAATCTGGCCGACCAGAAGCACGGGTCTTGGTCTCCTGGATAGCGTAAACTCCACTGAGCACCTAGTACGCAGCCCTGCAGATCCTCTTTTCACTTTTATCCCATTGTCATTTCACTGCTGCACTTCATACTGGATTGCCATCGCTATGAGTTGCTTCCCTCCATTTTATCCCTGTCATCCGTGTACCAAACTGTTGAATGGGAACAGTTGTTTTTCGAATAGGAAGATGAGTCTATATCAATATTAGGTCACCACATACGCTTCAGACCACAAACTGTCCGGGAGACAGGCCGTCGAAAACAGAGTTTATGTCTATTAGTAAACCCTACGGCGTCGTACGTGCACTCTGAACGTTAGATTTTTTATCAGTATAAAAATTGATAGGCGGTATTTAAGGATAGAGACGATCATGCCGTTTGCACACACGCACACACACCTACTCCATGTACGAGGCTCAACTTTAAAATATAGACGGATTTATCTCTCTCCGCATTGATTGATTACGCTCCTTAGACACCTTATCTGATGGTCTGGCCTTCCCACCCATCGACAACTTCCTAATTGAGTTTAATATCAATGTTTACAGTTGCACTTGCTCCGGTTGTGCACTGCTAGCCGGGGAATCCGTTTTGTCAATAGATAGACATACCTTCAAATCGGACTGTTCGATTCACTCGATCAGGATTCATTGAGACTACTGTGTCAATTTTTCAGATCAGTCATGAATTTCACGCCGTTCCTCACTATTAACAGATTGGCCAACTGAATTTCTGGTTCAACTTACCCGTGCAACCGTTGTTTTTTATTGACCTGATCTCTCCGAACTTGGATTCCAATTCTAGAGAAACCAAGGTCCCTCCTGGGGATCAGTGTTAATTTCTAGACCGAACAAATCGCCACAGTCCGAGTTTTTCCGTTAATAACTACCGCTTCTTTCATATTTCGCTCCTGTTTTAGTCCGGTTACCACAGTCTCTCTGGATGTTGTGGCGGTGGATGAATCCCCTGTGAAACCCATGGTTCCACCTTGCTTGAAATCATTCGATCCAGCAGAGCAAGGTAATGCAGAACCAGTAGATCAACTCAAGTTGTTCAGCGATGATGAGGCTGATCACGATGGCGAAGCCTTGGTGAAAGCAGTAACCAAGGAAGCAGTCGGCTCAAAGTCTTCCACTCCGCTGCCTCTTGAGGTGCCTGCGGTCACGATATTAGAGCAGAATTTGGCAGTAGAAGAACCTTCACCTGGACTCATGAGGATTATTTCGTTTCCAGTTGACCTTGATGAGTGCCAAAAAGCGTTTCCTGCAGCCTCTGTAGATCCCATCCCCCAACAGCCTAACTTTCCAGCCACCTCTACTGTTAATGCTTGGCATTCAGTTTGTGCTGAAATCTATGTAAGTGAATTGTTCCGCCAACCAGTTCCTCGTTCGGAATCAAACTGTACGATGAATGTGTCTCCTGTCCTGGAACGGTTCCACACCCCTTGTTCAGTCTGCTGTCGCTCACATATCCCGTCCCGTTTACCCGATGCGATGCACCTGAAAATGAGCAGCCTCCTTGGACCTAGTTTGCAGTTGGATGGGTTTGGTTGTCAAAGAACCTCGTTCTCTCCAGACGGCATGTTGTCACCGGCTGCTCTTCCATCGAGTCAAGATGAACGAAGCACACCTGAAAAGACACCCGTTGTCTCCGCACTCTTGGAGGCTCCAGATGACCATATTGTGGGCTTGTCGCCTGTTCAGTCTGTTCATTCAGCTTCCTGTTCTCCTGTTTTCGACAGCAAAGATATTGAGACAGTTCACCGCCCGCAAGATTGTACACCACCAACCTCACCCATGCACCGTTTATCGACTGGCAGCACCAAACAACCGGATCAACCACATGTCGTGGTTTCGAACTCCACAAAGTCTAATCAGCCTTCTTTATCCGATTCAACCCCATCTTCCCCACCTTCCCTTTCCAGACCGATCATCTCTACCCCTCTTGTTTCCCCTCACACGGACAGTTCTACTCTGTCCACCTCCCGTTGCGTCATGCCTCCTAACTCACCATGTTCCAAGTCGGACACAGGAAAACGCCGTAAATCCCTTAATTGGCTCCTAAACACTGCTTCATTTGAAGCCCAACTCCCATGTGATGCTCACACTTCATCTGGGAGTGAAGTTCAACGAATCCGAAAGAGGGGAACAAACAAGCGGCGGTGCCTTACATCCAATTTGGGGTATGACACGGAAAGTGCTGTGCTACGTCAGCTTCCAGTCCTCAAACGCACGAAACTGGACACAGAAAACCGGGTAATCCCCAGGAGCAAAAGAAAAAACAAGTTTTCCGTAGACTTCGCACCTGGCACAGGTTTTGGCAAGTCGCCTCACAGTGACAAAAGACGTAAACGAAAGAGAAAAGCAAGTGGAACACCACCCCCTTACGCGACCCCTTCACGCGGTGTTATCCCTCGCATTGCCGCCCGTATTGCTCGTGAGTCAATCAGTTTAAGTGTGCGGGCTCTTTACTCCCCATCGACTCTTGACCGATTCTCTGATGAACATCACCAGCCTGTCCCACCAGCCAGTCTTTCTTTGCACTCTGTTACCATCAGTTCACCTTCCGAACACAAATCATGTCCCCAACGGAAGAAGTCCAGGCGGATTTTGTTTCCCCCCAATTCCTCTTGCGCGGATCCATCTGATGACGAGTTTTTTTATAGCCCTGTGCCAAAATCAAGGGGATCAGCGAAAAGTATTCTTTCTTCGCCTAAAATGCGTTTATTTAGCGGTTCTTCAGATGGAAATCAGTAATTCCTTTCAAACTTCTTATCCTCTTTTTTGTCCTACCCTCTAGAACTCGTGTATTCTGATTGTCCCCGCTTTTTGTAACTTGTATTCCGTTTCTGTAATTCCCCCGGAATCGTATCTAGTTTGCGTATGCTGTGATGTCTTGCAGTTTTTTAAAATGAGGAAGAAAGTGCTGTCGATCCCTCTTCTTCTTTTACTGATGCTGGAGAGGATGCTTTCAAGTCGATCGTGTTCTGCTGCGCACAGGATATTACCGCTTCTGTTGATGTCCGTGCACCCAACTTGGCGGATCAAGCATAAGTTCACTATCCAAGATCCATGAACTCGTGACCGAAATGGTAGTAGTTAGTTTCTCCACCATCTTGAGGATCACGAACTTGATGCAGTCCGCAACTGATGAATTCCAACCCAGGACGTAAAGCGTTTAACAGCCCCAGGACTGTACAGGTTTTAACTACTCGTCAACATCATCCGCGCGCCGATGATATCGCCATGATTGGTGACGAAAGGCTTACAAGTAAACTGCCAAGCTCAGCGAACAGATTAACAACCACCTGAGCTACCAATATTTCGATATATTTCCCACTCGATCATTGTACGCAGTACGAGAACTTGTTTACTGTAATAATGCCAGCATCCATGTGAATGCCAAAGATTCATGTATGTACGTGATATTCAGCGTTCCACAAGAGTTCTTGACATGTAGATCAATCTTCTGCTCCTGTTAGAGTCTCTGTAATGATAGTCGCGACAAAAAATGATCGAAAAAGGGAAGGACACTAGAACACCTAAAACCTATAGAGTTGTATGAATCAGCAAATGCATCCTACATACTAGATAACATCTAGCTGTTGAGAGGCGTTTCACATCAGTTTGCGTGTCAATTTTGTCGTGGAAAAGATGTTTTCAGGCAAACTGTCAGGGCTGTTCGGGTTGCACTCCACCTTGACAGAGCCATCATCCAGACGAAGAGATACTACAGTGCTTCTTCCATACAAGAGACCATTCGAGAGCATGCAGGCTGTTTCTAAAAAATGGGGCCAGAATCAACGAGGCCGTGAAACTTTTGTCTGGGGCTATGAATTAGTTACCCTCACCACCATCAGATACGGCGTTTATGAGCATTCCACAAAATTTTTTAGTAAGGCAGGATTGTTCGCGAATTTCTGCTAATCAATCCTCCTTATGAAACCCCCCCTACTCTGAGCGACGAAGCCTCTATTTCATTGATTGCAGACGTTTCTTTTTCAAATATGCACGATAACGGACACATGCTAACAACGTAAGCGTCTGCAATCCTTTGATTTACCTTTTCCAGGGTAATACATAACCTTGATCTTTCTCGGTTAAGGACAAACTCTCGACTAAAATCTCCCTACCATCGTACCATATGTTGAACAAATCATGTGAACCGCATTTTGCGGCGGATCGAGACGTATTGGTTTGTCTTATGTAAACATAATATGGACCTTTTTACTTCATCCGGCAAGTGAATGGGGCCAAGGTGATACGTGGAAGTGCCAATCACTCGTACTACGGTTGTCCTTTACCTTGGTGTTACTTCGTGAGGCCGCGGGTTTTTTCCACTTGTTTACTGGAGGATCTCGCCAGCAAGGAGAATTCACAATGCCAAAAAGACTTGAATTGAAAGACTGTTCTCTTCCGAGTGTTCCTTAGGTGGAGGTTTCTTTTGAAACAAATCGGTACAGTGACGGAGTCCGCTCGGTCCCGTCTAATTCCTGTTGTAGCGCATGGACTGAATGCCCGATTTCCTAGTAGTACTGCTCATCTTAAGTGGATAAATACACTGCATACTTCGAGGACAAGCACCGTCCGTTCCTCTGGAACAACGTCAGCGGTCACCGTCGAGAAGCGTATGCGGTGTGCCCCGATAGCCCGGGTCTACTCCAATAACTCTTCCGTAATATCATCAAAGACTGGCTTGATGAGCTGCATCCTTTTATATGGCAATGTGCCCAACTATTAGGAGTCACGGAAAGACTAGACCTTGTGCGACGGTTTGTATACCTCAGCGACCCATTAAGCTATACTGGGGCTGTCCGCGCGACACTCAGAGTCTCTCATACCAGGTTGGTCAATGGTTAGAGGTCTGACGAACACAGGCATCTCAAAATCAAGCCTCGACACCCAGGCTATCTGGCCGCCTTCAACGTCCGCACACTGAAGCAAGCAGGTCAACAAGCTGCTCTTGCTCTCAGCAATAATTCAAGCAAATGATTATGTATTGCATGACTTCCTAGGTGTGTTTTCTTTTTTTGACAAACTATTGATAATCCTAGTTCCATTGTTCCGGAAAATGGCACCCGCTCGTATGAAAATTGTATGAATTTCCAACCACCAGCTCGCTTAAAATAGCGAGTAAGATTGGGTCAAGGTTACCTCTGTGACGTTGGTCTGCTTATGTGTATCAAGGTCCTTCGATTTGAACGTGCAAAAATACGAAACTGCGAACAGTCGTGGCTGTTTTCACTCATTTTGTAGTCTTGACTTTGCGATCCGTCAGAACAATCATCCCAGTGGTGGGTTACGTTTGACAGCAGTGGACGTGATAATTGATATTGTCATGTCTGACTTCTGTCCCCGCTCCAGTGCCTTAGTGCCGGAAAAAGACTCGCCGACAAGGAACACAACAGCTTTATTGTCAACAAGCGAGTGCGAAAGTACATCGGCCTCGCGCTAGATCTTTAAGGACACTGACCTCGATTCAAGGCTGTATGACGCTACATCCTTAAGGGCACTGTTTGACCTTGATCTAAGGCTGTCTGATGGGCGTTTAGTGGAGTTTGAGGGTCTCAGTAGGTTTCGGGTATTTCGGGATAATCTTCAGGAATCTGACCTTCCTGACACCTCTATTTTGGCCGTTCAACGTAAGATTGTCAGCGCGGATCAAGTTGAAAAGGTTCGACCAGTTTTCTGGCGTGACCGGTACGGCGTCTTGGTTGCAGCTATGCATCTGTCTTGGGCGGTACATGTGAAGCAGTGGCTGTTGGTGCTGGTTTTGAAGGATCGAAAGTTTCGCGCAACAGGCTGAGGTCTAATGACTGTTCTCCCACTTTAGAGATCGGGCACTTAGTTCGCCGTATCTGTTTGACATACTCACCCGGACGCTATAGATCACCTGACCGATTCTTTTGAGGACGACTCCAACAGTCCAGCTTCTGTGTCCGGGGCGATAGTCCCTCACAAGCACGCCGTTTCCAGTGCGGAATGTTGGCTTCACTCCTGTTGATGTTGATGAGCAGTGTTGATAGACGCAAACGATCGATCCAGTTTCTACCCAGAAGATTAAGTTCACAAGCAGCAAGATAGACAACACCACAATCACGGTGGCCTGTTATCTCTATCTCACAATCAAGTTCACCAAGCAATTGAAGCTTACCTCATGAAGCATTTCTGGCGGTGTTCATTGTTGTTCTGAACTTCGGTGATCCTATCTTCCTCCAGGTGCGCCGTGAAACAATCGTAATATCGGAAGCCGTGTCGAGCTGCAATCGAATCGTGCTTCCGTTTGCTCTGATTGCAACGTATTTGCGACGAGCATCGATCTGGTTATCAAATGTCGCAAGTATTGCGTTAAAACGGGGTTCTGATTGGCTCCGTCTGCTTCGTGACCTCTGGGTTTGGCTGCTTCTTTGGCTGGCTTTCTGCGTCCGGCACTGGCTTTCCTTGTGCCCACGTCGATTGCACACTGAACATTTGTGCTTTTTATACGGACACAATCGCACAAATGCCATTCGCCGCATTGCCAGCATGCTGAAGGGGGCTTTGCTCCGTTCGATTTTGTCACCACGGGAGGTTGCCTCAATGTCGTCTTGGCAATGTTGAATGCAGGGTTGGATAAGGGTCTTCCAAACATGGCCGTGTCGTGTTTAAGATTTAAAAGGCGCTGGCACTCATGGGTAATGGACTACAGCGTTACCTCGGGAGTTTGTTCAACCTTGTTCAATAGTCTCGCTCTGATATCACTGTCTGAATGTGACTGAAGACCACATATGAAAATAAGACATTTGAACTGGTCTGGTCGTGGTAGATAATTTGAATTGTTCACATTCAAAATTGACTCTACAGGCATCAGTGATATAGTCTTCATATTCCTTTTTCGCTAGTTTCACACGTTGGTAGCGAATATTGAAAAAAAGACGAACGCTCACCGAGAATTGTTGAGATATACTGCACGGTTTTGTCAAAACTGAGATCTCACGTGTTCTCTGGCAGCATGAAGTTGGAATACCGTGTCTTCCGCTGTACGAAGCTTTCTGAATCGTTCAGCTGTGGTACCCTTTCGGTGCCTAACTGCCATGCCACCAGAAGGAAGCACGAGGGCCAAGCTTTCTGAACAATAAGTGCACTCTTCAGGCATCATCTTTGTGCTTCAGTTCAACTTTGAAAATATCTTCGTAACGTCTGAACTACGAATCGAAGGTTAGACCAGCATCAGGGTCATAATGGAACTCCGTGATTCTTTTGGTGATCGAGTCGACGGAATTTGGCGGTTGAATTTTGAGTTGCTGTGTCAAGGTTTCCACCAAAGGCAATCGCGCCGATTCAAACTGATTTTGTTGTTACAGCAGGATTTCCTTCAGCGCTTCAGCAGTTATTGTCATGGTTCCGTGGGTTCGGGCGTCGCCACTCTGTTATATCTGACCGCTGTCCCCGCTCCAGCGCCTTAGTGCCGGAAAAAGACTCGCCGGCAAGGAATACAACAGCTTTATTGTCAACAAGCGAGTGCGAAAGTACATCGGCCTCGCGCTATATTTTTAAGGGCACTTTAACCTTGATTCAAGTTTGAGAGTCCCAGTAGGTTTCGGGTATTCTGAGATAATCTTCAGGAATCTGACCTTCCTGACAGATATGCTGACGTTCGTGTCTCAAAGATTCGTCACGCTAGTCATGTCTTAATGACCAAATGCAGGGGCGACGTTACATGACAAAGAACGGGAGACTAAGTCCAAGGAAAGTTCACACAGAACCGGAAGTCTTAGCCCAAATGGCGTTTCATGCTTACATCCTGTTGAAGAACCATATTTTCAGTGACCTTAAAAAATAGTGTCTTCTGGCACGCCAGAAGAAATGACAGTTTCCCTCAAACATTGTTGGTTATTTGACTCCATAACCATCTAATTATCACACAAAAATAGTCATTTCGTTGTGTTTCTTGGAAGACAGACACTTCGTAGGGAGCTGTGTGACCACATGCTGTGGGTAGGTGCACTGGTGAACCGGAAAATCTATCCGTTCCATCGCATAACACCTTACCTGAAACCAGCCCACCAAGTTCATCAGATCGGGCTGCAGACAGAACATCTCGCTATGAATATTCCACTTTTCGGAAGCAACCCGATGCTTCTTTTTATGACTTACATCACCCTGACGCGACTCTCTATATCGCAGATGTTCTTGTTAGGAGTTTTAATTGTGATACTTTGGTGCTCCACCTGTTATCTTTTTCTACTCCTCATGGTATCAACCTGAACTCAAAGACAGGAATAAGAGTTCCACATGGAAATTTGGGGAATTGAGAATTATGAACAACTCAACTCTGCAGTAACGAGATCAGCAAGGAGCTGTGTTTTCTTTCTGACAGGTGTATGGACGGAGCTATGGAGTAGTTAACTGAGATTATATATTTTGCATTCAAATTACTCTTTTTGAACCATCCATCTTCTGTTCTGTTGCGAGCAATCTGGTTAGTTTACATGCCAATGGGGGGAAGAACATTCATTAGAGCTCACCAGCAGCGCATATTCTTGGCCTTGTCGGCGATTTGAAGTCGTGCTAGGGTCTTGTTCGAGCGACTGGATTAACACACTCACCAACCGTTCAGATTTAGTAAGTTAGGTGGAGTGGGGTAACACACTCACCGCGTATGTCAGCTGACCGGCGTCTTTATCTCGGTGTGATCTATGATGTATACTGTCGATGAGCTCTCACCAGAGTGGAACTCGATCTGCATCCGTTGCGTGATTATTGCCCCTTGTGTTTGTTCATAACATACCGTGATGTAGTTATTCAGATGTCAGAACGAAATCCAATTTGTGAGACTCTGAAAGCAACATACGCTGAGGGCTGTCCAATAGCCTTTGTGAAACTCGAGAGGCTGCAACCAACCAGCTCACCTGAATTTCACATCCAGCAACCTCTGCGTATCTAACGAGGCAAAAAGCAATGAAGCACCAGTGCAAATTGATGTGGAATAGAATCAGAACAACTCTTGCATCGTCATCATCCTTGTGCATATCAGCACTGATCAGCTGACCTCTGTTGTAACCAGGTGACTGCTTCCTGTCTGAGAGGCGTTATAAACTGTAGTCGGGCAAAGCGATAACGTGATCTGATCTGTCAGCTTCCCGTGACAGTCAGCTGTCCGATGCTGATTTTTTGTGAACCAACAGTACATCATTACCATCCTTCCCAGCACGGTCGAAAAGTAAGTAGTTATAACTGAACGAGTTTCTTTCAATGGTTGAGCATTATTCATCATATAATGAGCCAGTAATTTTCGTTGTTGACACAATGACTGAACTCACTGTTGCGAATTGCTGTTTTTCCGAGTTGCCGCAGCAACAACTTATTTAGACTTCTTGGCAAAGAAACGGAAGCCCATGGGCCCTCGTTTGGGTGGTAGTGGTGGTGGTGCTTGGGGCGACTGGAGATTTGTGGAAGAGGGTGTCGGAGTTGTCGCTCTTAACTTCGACCCTTCTTCCGCGGGCTGTTTAATTTGTTGCGACGGTTGTGGTGGGCGTACGGGATTGCTTGTGGTGGTGGCTTTGACCGGATGTTCTGAATGCCCAGTTGAGCCCGTGAATGATTGTGCGTGCGACAGACTAGTACGTCCACTCTGGGAAGTAGCTGCCGTTAACTCTGTAGTTACGGGTGCAGATACTGTTTGAGGTCGATTCCCAATCGTGATACTGGGGCTCGGGCTACGCAAGTTCTTTCCGAATGTGGGTGGGCTTGCTCCGCGGAATCGCAGATTTGTCAGACGTGCAACCGGACTGGTCAGATTGTTGTCGCCATCAGTGACTGTTGGACTCGCTGTATCCTGCTGAATGGTTGGAGGTAATCCAGGCATCGGTATCCCTTTCTTCTGAAGCAACAGGCCAGGTGACACAGCCAGACTGGAAAGAACGCTTCCCGTGGCTGGAGTTAGGGAGCCGGCACTGGAGCTCATGGATCGGCCAACGCTTGCCCCAACTCCGTTTGGTCCTCGTGACTTGCTGAAGCGTGTGGAATTCGACAATCGAACCACTGTGTGGAATATACCTTGTACTTCGTTATACGTCTCGGCTGCAGTGGTCTCATAATAAGGGATACCGTGTGCTTTGGCCAAGGCCTCGGCTTCAGACTTTTCGACTAGTCTGTGAAGAGAAAGGCAAAAGTCAGAAATTTTATGTATACTTCTCCACTGAGCGGTCTGTGATTTTTGCGGGGTACACAAAAAAGCAAAAAATAAAATAAACAGTCCTCCAGTTTCTGAAATGGTTTCACACGATGATAGTAATAAATAATTGTTTAGCTGTAACACCCTTCGGGTGCCTAGTTATCGTTTCACCCGAATGAAGCACGAGGGCTGAGATACCTCCAGGTTGTCCGAGACTAATCAAGAGCAGTCGAAATGTTGGGATGGGGTTTGAACCACGAACCTTCCGGTAAGTCAGTTCACATTTCAGCCACTGAGTTACCTCGGCTCACATGATCTTACTGTATTCTGCTAATATGTTTCAGGCCTCAGTTAGCAAAATCTGAGCTGACGTTTGAACGGAAGTGGCCCAACTGTGAGTTGAGTTTCTGTGATGCGATTAATCGACGTCAGTTGTGAGCTGCTTTCTTTTTGAAATAAAATATAATATAAAATAAAACCATTGTCACAGTCTAGTAAGACTTGATGCTTAATTTGACGTAGTTGTTGCCTGCTTCATCATTGATACTTGCAGTACTCGCCAGGAAACGCACGCCGGCATGAAAACGGAGCTAAGATGAACGTTGACGTGAGAATTCGATCCGTTTTACAACAGCATACTTTACGTGACCTCTTCACCGAAAGCCTAACACAATTCAATCGAAGACGATAAGGTTTCTAATTGCCTTGTAGCTGCAGAATGCAGCATACTGTGAAAGTAGCCCAAGCTGCGTTTCATAGTTTGCAACGGGAAAAAATCCAGCACTATATTCCACATGCATGAATTTGGTGTACATCTTTGAGGAGACTGGTCGGAGCAGCGACACTAGTGCCCTAAATGTGGCGTTTAGTTATTTTTCCCAAAAGTTGCGCGCAGTTTCACAGAAAATGACGATTCGCGTCGATATTAGCCCTAGGTTATGAGACTTGCGTGTGTGGACAACAAGAAAGTCAACTAACACAGAGTCTTTTTGTCTGCGCTACTGTAAAACCTACTCAAACCGTAATACTCATTTTAGCGTCCGACGTGTATGATTTTGAGATTAGGAGAGTAGCCATCATTCCAAAGCTATCTAGCGACACTGAGTGATCTTCAGAATATTGGTGAGATTTCTAGGTGTGTTCAATGGAACCGAATGACTTGGTGGTAACCAAACTCCACTGACTGTCAGCTGGACCTCTCATCTGTAAAAACCGTCAAATGAATGTGTCACACATGTGCTATCTGGAGAGATTCAAGACGTAACAGTATCCCGTTAACGTACCCTCAGCCACTGCTTTCCAGAAACGACCCGCCAGCCTACGGCGGAAAAAAATTGCTCAGAAAATTAGCGAACTACACTCATTTGCATACCAATTTGGTTTTGACGAGAGACTTACTTCGAACCCAGCTGAATCTCTCGCTTATGATGTTCTTAAGCAAGTAGAATGTAAAGTTGATGGAAATTCAGGGACTGCGCCTAACTGATGAACCCCAAGAAGGGCGAAATCGGTCATGGATTGTCAAAGAGTTTTCAGTAACCTTATGAGTAGTGCATTACATCCTCATAACATTCATGTCATACAACATCCTGCTGTGTAGTGATGATACCACAGACTTTCTAGGTTCTCCATAGTTCTAGCTAATTAATGGCTTTTTTTCACATCGAATGACCCCCACTTTATCATCCATGAAGCGTCATGAATCGAAACAAGGTTTTGAGGAGAGGCAGAAAATGAGTAATTAGAAAATTGTGAAAGTTCAGTTCAACCGTAAAATAAGGTAGCCGGTTTCAAGGAAGTCCGAAGTCTGACAGAATCTGGATCTATTGTTGGACGTTTTAGACACTCTGAGTAACTTCTGCATAACCGAAATTACAAAACAACAAGGAAAAAGAAGCTAAAGTGACGTTTACCATCGCAAGGCGTTGAGTTGATTGATCGACAGGATGCGCGCCCGTGCCTGGTTTCAGCATCTGGTTGGTTTAATTACTGATCAACCCGGACCGGACACGTGGTAAACATCGGTCCCATTGAAAATTAGCCTTTACGCTGCAAGTTCATTTGGATTACATGAAAGCGACAATTTTATCAGAAGCTCGTTTGAATTCTGCGTTCAATCCAACTTATTATTATGCAAATTAGCTATAAAGATAGGCTTGTTTAAACCCTCGTTTGAACGCACAACTCAATTCTTTGTGCATTACGCTGTTTGGCTGGCTTATGTGCATTTATTTGGACGAATGGTATAAAGAACGAACCCATTGTTATTCACGAACCTGAATCGATCCAAATCAGATTTGTTCGCAACTAACATCAGCGTTGGTGTTCGAACCGTGGCCACACCATATACTGCCGTGCGCCTCAAAGAACCCGTATAACCAGGACCTAGTGATGAGACAGTTGAAGCCGTATTGGAGCTAGCCACTGAGCTCGAAAGCACGGACGCGCTCCCGGTGCTGGATGGTCTCTGAGACAGTTGGCGTCCATGAGGTTCGGAGTTTTGTTTGATGCTTTCCAGCAGTTCTTGTGCGCGATAGAAGCTTCGACGACTGGTAATGGAGAACAGGATGATGATCGCTTGGGACCATTTCAAGATCTCCTCCAGATCCATATCGTCCTGCGTGTACAAGAATACAGAAATTTTAGTTGTGAGGTTTGTCCAAGGATTGATCCATCGAATATGTTATATCCATTTACTTTCGGCAACATTACCTTGTCTAGCAGTAATACTTTACGCTGAATGGATGCAATTCCAAGTGAATTACGTTCATTTTGTCTGTGAGGTATAAGGTGTACGATTTACTACCGCCCATCGACAAGCATTTGGATGCCTGCCTTGGGGCAAAAATGAACTTGCGCCCATCGCTAAAAGGACGGTGATTAGACATAGCATTGTCAACCTCGTTACAGGTTTGGAACGCCGTACGACGTGGGCACTTGAAGCTATTTTTATTGCAAAAGATGATGCAAGGACGATGCAACTTACACTATCCGAGGTGTCCTGTATATTCAGCGTGACTTCTTGCCCATCAATTGTGTCCGCTTTCGTGTAACTGTCACCTGCGTCAAAAGAAGAGTACCATGCAGTGCGCTCTATAAACCAAGGTTATCTATGAATTTATACCAGTTATTAGGGACATTATGAGGTCAGATCGATTATGGAATCAAAATGCAATCAGCTTCATTGTTCTGTCCGATTCTGATCGCTTCACTATAAGTATAATCGGCAGCACGGTTTGGTCTCTAGGTTAGATATACAGTGTCAGGTCGGTATAACAATTTTCTTCGAAATTGTCTTACCTGGTCTGCCCATAGCTATCAGGATCCGAATGCTGAATATAGCAGGAACTGGTTGTTGGTCAGGCGGCTATTGATCTGTTTGCCGAACTCGGCAATTGATTTGCAAACGTTCCGTCACGAAATGAAGACGCACGGTCGGTGCGTGGTTGGGTGCGAGAACTTTTGCATCCACAGACCAAAACTTCGGATTCAGGAGTATCTTATGCAGAGAGATGCCTCGTGGATTCTGTCTTGGCCGTAAAGATTGAGCTCGAGATGGTTGAGTAACTGGGGCACCAGGCTGCAGATCGGACGATTCGTAGTCCAACCCTAGCCTTTCAGACATTCCCGTCTGGGCTTGGGTAACCTGTCTGCATCTCAGATTTCTTGGTTCCTACGGATCACATGACAGTTGTGCATCGTAAGGCTGTCACAGCTGCAGAACCCACATGCCAGCCGACAGACCGATATTTCTCAGTGACCGCTTTGGAAAATCTCATACTGAGTCCGAGGAAACTCAGTGACTAAGGTGCTAAATTACTGACCGGAATGTCGTGGGTTGAATCCATCCTGTCTAGCCTCGGGCAACCTTGTACTTCCTCTGTCACTGTGCCCCTTTCAGGGATATGGCAGCTGGGCACCGAAAAGGTGTTAAAGGTGAACGATTACTTACCTTTACACACAATTTAAACTCCCACCACTTTTATCCCACTTTACCCTTTGATCTCATATTCTCAGTGGCTACATACTTATCGACTGGTTTGCGTGAAATGGTGCGAAGTATTCCCTCTACCAAATGTACTTGTGAAACGGACTGTATCCGTGGAGTAATATTGATTATATATTGATTGCTCGCAAACACATAAGAATAAATTTTTCGAATAATCGCTTCTCTCCATACTATTCAACAGAATTAGATACTATGTGCTTGAGACAAGGATTGGAATTATTACATCCGCATGTCCATAGTGCGTCACTCTGACTGTCACGATGTCTGCTAACAGATAAATCAATGGAGAACACGAGGCACATGTTGACGGCGTGTGCGTCCTACCAACACTCATCGAGTAACAGGTCTCCTTCTCATGTGTATAGTTCTTTTATATACCACTGAATAGTGTATTTTGCCGTATATTGTGAGCAGTACCGAACCTATTTTAGGAGTCTGCAATTTAGTGTGGTAACGTCAACATTAAAATCTTGGATGGGGGAGTTCGAATCTGCTTCCATGATCGCTGGACGTATATTCATATTGAAGTTTGATGAATAATAATAGTGGTGGGTAGCGGTGATCAAGAAAAATTGTGTGTGCAGTGACATCTTCATCACAGAACACGCTTTTGGCATGTTTATTTCATTGTCTTCCTGTGGCTATCGCATACCTCTAGTACTCACCAGGAACGTCCTGTGATCCATTGTCATCTTCCGAATAGAAGATAAAAGCACATAAGGGGTGAACAACATGTCATACGTGTAGCTATCCGTCCGTCTAAGTGGAAAACAAGGAGTGAACCTAACGGATGGCTTCGGATTCGAGCCGTGGCGCACATGCATTGCCGCGCTGCTTTACCGCACCACTGTAGTTAGTGGGTTGACATGCCAGTTGATTCGCCATTACATGACTCTACTCCAGTAGAATCTTTCAAAAGAGCAGCTTGCATCTGTTTGGCTTGTGAACTGGTAGAGTGTGCTGTTTTTGATAGCTATAATCAGCAGTGAAATAGTCTCCAAGATCGTGTCACAAGGGCGACTGTGTTGGTGGATGGTCTTCTTGTTGTTGTTGTTTCTTCTAGTTACTGGCATATAATAAGTAGCACAATTAATCTATTCGGGATCAAGTGGCAACGACTGACGACATAGCCATTCGCTGATTATGGCCTTGCAACACTTTGAATGCTTGCTATGTTCCAGAAGCCACCGTGGTATCAGAGAGTCACATGACGAAGACAACGGAACGCTGGTATTAAGAAATAACGTCCTAAACTTCAACAGACCACATAGAATCGTCTAGATATACGGAACAAACAAATCTGATCACTTACTCAAATAAGGTGCATATTCAACAATGAACCGTCGAGTGAGATATTTGACAAGGATCGCTGCAAAGGGATTGAAAACGGAACGTGCGTTATTTATCATTCACTGGTTTGCTGCAAACTGTTTTCATAGAACCATTTATTTCAAGACGTTTCCCCGGTAAGTTTGTTCGATCATTGTCTGTTGCACTCAGTATGAATTCAACCAGGACTAATGTGGTTTCCGACTAGTTCCCATGAGTTCTGAGAGAACGGAAAAGGGTCTGACGTTCTAACTGTTGAAAGCACCCGTCAGACTAGGTCGATCTTTTCTGAGAGCCAGGGAAGCAACATAAAACTTCAGAAATTTCAAGAGCACGGTTTGGTACTTATCGGGTCCTGAGTGAGGAATCTGAAACGCTAGGGACAATTATATGACTGTTCGTTGGTAACCGTGTGTCAACCAAATTTTTCCTCACGGGCTAAGCGTACAGTTGAAGCAAGTGACCACTAGGCCTAGAGGGGTAAGTCTGTGCGCTTGGAAGTCAAACAGCTGGTTGAATCTTGTTCTACCAACTTTATGGGGCCCCATCACCGCATAGCACGTAGTAGATTGCCACTCCGAGACTTGTTGCTCCTAATTTATGCTATCGCTCTCAAATATTTCATTCTTGTTGGAACTCACCGGAAAAGTATGTATCATTAAATAAGTTCATAAGGTGAACTGAAGGCTTTTACTATGGGAGTTCAGCCACTTTACACTTCTACAGCAGACTGTGATCATCTAGATAGAGCATTGTGTCATTCACCACTCAGTTGTGTGGTTAACGACAAGTGATATTAGGATGATCAGCAGTAGAACACTTGAGATAAATTCCAGATGCTTTCTACCAAGATCTTTTAGTGTCTCGTTGGAAGCACCGAAATGAATACCGACAATTTTAGGACCTAGTTTCCTGTTGGGAAGCTGACACGTTCATTTTACGTCTGGGATGCTGGAAGCGGACAGTACATCCACTTTTCCTTGCAGTTTCAACCGCGTTGTTGGGCGCCTCTGAGACCCAGTCCCTTCCAGTTGCTGACTCATGGAGTTCGACCACTGACATCTATTTTGCGGTGGACGAACGGGTACGCTGCTAGAGCTCAGCAGCTCTATGCTGAGCTCAATGCTGGGATACCCGCCATCAAGGTTGGTGCAGCGTGTTTTCTCTCCGAGGCCCATCGATGGAATCGGAGCTCGCTGGCCGGTTACGAGAACTTAGTCGCTGATCGTCGTTTCCTAGAAGCGGTAGTCTGAGATGGTGTTAGAGTTGACTTATCCTGTTTCAGGAGACATTTGCAGTGAGCGAAAGTCAAAAGTGCTGCCATAGGAATGTTTACCATTAGAAAACTACCCCCATATCGGAAACATTAAGCGTAAATTGTTATTCTTCCGAGCCGAACGTGTCCAGCCGCTCAACTAAATGTCGAGTTAAACCCATGCACAGGCTTTTCCTTGTAATTTTTTTTTCACTCTGTATGAACGAATCATTTGTTTTACAGCGTGACTAGGTGCATATAAAATACCTTCCAAGAACAATGGAGAAAAATTGAGGATTTGATAAGAAAACTCGCGACTCGCACTCACTGATCATGAAGCGTGCAGTAGAACCCAATCGCTGAAAAACAAAATGTCAGCCGTATAGTGTTGGTTTGAAGGCAAACGCCAAATTTGGTTAAACCAGGGGTTAACCATTTTGTAACCCCCTACTGAAACTTTTTACTCATTGTATCGGCTTGTTTAAGGTTACGCGGGGATTTGTTTTCTCGAATGTGTAAAGCGTGGGACACAGTTTTTCCTCCCGCCCCTCCCAAGACGAATTACCAAGCCAACGGTATGTCTAGGATCTCCACGGGTGTTTCATTCCCCTCGAAACTAATGCATTCTCTCGCAAATCTGAATATGCGCCGGACGTGGGCGGTAGCTTTTGTTACAAACCCGCCTGGCTGTTTGGCCGATCACCCACTAACCCAACACCTGATGGAAATACGTTACTATTCTCCACCGTTTCAGCCTTTTATCACTAGTGTGCAGCCGTCACCATGTTCGGTAACTCCACGATACGGCACAAGTTCTTCACAACCATATATCCACGTCAGTTCATTTAAATAAAGCCCTATATTGAGGAGAAGAGAGTTGAGTGAGGGGGAGATGCTTGAAGCCAGTCTACCGCACACACAATAAAAGAGTTCTGACACCACGTCAGACAACCTGGGTGGAAAATAACAGCACAATACCCACCAAAATCGGTTCGCCGCCATTTCTATCGGTGTCTCCATCCAAGCACACAGAGGATCACGTAGAACCCACCCCGAAAGGAGAAACTTACCAACAGTTATCATCTCTTTATTTAGCATTTTGTTCTTCCCGCTTGTTTGTCTGACAGTCTTGGCTCACCATATGACATTCATCACATAAAGTGACTTACATGAATCACTTACGTCAGTACACCTTGCAACAAGAACAGCTGTGTTCAGCAACGCTCATTTTATTGCGGTTTGGTTAGTCTTGTGGCCCCTACAACAGTGATACACCATGAACGAATTTCATCCTTAGTGAGTTATTAAAAAGGTGAAAAAGAGGTTCCTGCATTCTTCTGATGCACCCATCTTAGTGGGCGACTGTCTGTGGCACTTGCCAATAGACAGCAGCGCAGGAACAAACAAATCGCTGAAACAGAGACGAAAATGTGTTTGCCACATAGGAGAAAACCAGATTTTGGCTGTTCTGTCGTGGGTGTTCCTATGACATGGTATCTACATCGTAAGTGGAGAGACAAATCTGAATAAAACAGATCCAGTCATCGATCACATTCTATCAGAAAGATCTCTTTTCGAACTGAAGACTGTCATACTCACATACCTGACTTCCCCGATCCATTCATTCCGACGATTGAAACATTCACTGTCAGGTTGTTCACCAAGGGTTTCATGTACAACCGTTGCATGACGCTTTAATCCGTTAGCTGTGGTCTACCGGATGTAGTTTACCATCTACCTCCAAACCAGTTTTGTCTAACTAATCTGGGAATATATTTACCCAGCTGCACGGTTCGATACACAGTCCTGAAACAATGGCAAAACGTGATTGGCTGATAAGTTGTGCCATCGATTGGCTTTTGTGCGCACAATCCGAACGCCACATGGTATCTACGGCAAACGATTCGCTTCTGATTAAGGTGTGATATATTGCTGTGCAAAGAAGAAAAAGCCTAAAGTCTCCCCACTTCCCGAGGGCCATGTAACGGGGATGGATTCTCATTTCAGTGTTTCTGTGTTTGATCTTCCGACAAACGTAAGGCGGATTGAATTCAGCATAATACACCTGGCGTCTTGTTGCCTTTGCTTCGTAATAGAACTCAGCATAATCAGGAAGGATGTTGCAGTTCATTACCTGACCAAAACAGCCAAGTTCGCTGTACCTTATCACCCACACAGGTCTCTTTGTTGCAATTATTTGACCGTAGTTCAAACAGCAGAATATTCGTTGGTCACAGTTGGTTGACCCCTAGGCGTCTAACAAAATTTCCGAAAAACAGTTGATCGCTCGGATGAAACTTATATCCAGATTGTGGTAATGTTTGAGATCTATAACAAATCTGAGGGGGTTCAATTCAGTTCGTGTTTACGTCTTTTTTCCGCTCGCATCAAAAATTACCTATACTGAAATTCACTTGCGAGTAGCAATTGCCAGTCCTTGTAGTCTTGGTTAAGGTTCACCCTTCTTGTGAACAATGCGGTTTAACCGAGCGTTCCTCTGTCACCATCCTAAGCTGGCTGCCTCGTTCGCGCCCAGATAGGATTTGTCGTTGGTGAAAATACGTTTGTTTTCAAACGAGGACATGTAGTGTGTGATTCTTTAATTCCGCACAGTTTAGGTAATTCTTTTGAAAGATGGGGCAACAAAAATGAAAACGTATTTGAAGTCTTAGCTAGACCGGTAAACATTTTCTGTCATTGGAAATCCTTCGTTGAAGCCAACAGTAAATGGAAGATCCTAATTTTACCGATCGAATGCACAGGTAGAACCTGATGAGTCATTTGAAAATGCTGTCTGAGTCGTAGGAATTTTAACTGTTATTACCCATTCCGGTTTAATGTGTGATATAGAATGAGCTGTTTCCAGTACTCATAGGTGAAAAAATGACCACCCATGATTCTAAAACCCTTTCCATCACCCTATCTAAGAAGCAGTTTGTGCAACCAATCCAGGACTTGGGACGGCAGCCACTTTGAAGATACCTGTGTGGAACTTCGTGCTCTGGTCATTGAAACACGGGTTAATCACAGGGTGACTGGGGCACACGGAATTTATCTTCGCAACCTTAACGCCTTCTGGTGGTCGTGTGCTAAAAGTGATACAGGCAACTCACGTTGTTCGGTTTGCTGTGCACCTTTTTCTGGGAAGCGCATTGTACTGTGAAAACGCTGGTAGCACTCGCAGTAGTCTTGGTCGGCATGATTATACTGCTACCATAAATAAATCTCGCAGGTTGTAATTGATAACCAAATTCAAGGAATGACGCAAACTTAACTTAGACCAAGAACCCTCCAACTACCAGAGTTTTGAGAACTTTTTTTCTTAGTTGAAAAATCCTCCTTTTCACCACGCGCAGTTTAGTTTTTCCGTACTGACAGCGCCATGACTCAGCAAGGTGTATGCCCCCATTGATGTAGCAAACTTCTGTTAGTCCTATTATGCATCGGTTCAATTACATGCGTACAGCCAACTTGCGGTGCACTGTGGAAGAATTCGTCTCCCCTACTTTATGGGAAACTCAAATTTACGAATAGGATTCTGAGATAAAGGATGCGTTCTACCTAAGTACGTCAGAACGACTCCGCCTTTTTCCCTATCGTGGTGCAACTTAAACGTGGGATGAAATATTATTAGAATATACTACTTCCGGTATTCAGGTAGTTGAATAAACAAACCAAATTTCTGTTCACCGATACGTTGATGCCGACCATTCCACCGGTTCTTCTCCATGCTTTGGTTTCTACAGCAAATTTGCCGTATTCATTCATATCCACTGATAGTCTCGAATTTCGTATGGTGCCCGCCGTGCTGATACCGGAAACAATTTATCAGTAGTGGAGCACCCTCCTGGAACCAAGTGTGTGTATCTCACCACCTGCAGAATTTTTCGCCTCTGGGTAACTTCCTCAACTTTTGCTAACAGATGAAATAGTGAGATAGTATTTCTCGTGATTTACTTCTGGCGGCGCTGTAAGGCTGCGGTCACTGCACATCCTCTGCTTGAATTCGGTTATTCTACGGATATCTGCACAACCTTGTTATTGATGTTGTTACCAGTGGTGACTCATTCGGCTGCTGTAGAGCACGTTAAAACTCTACAAGAAAAATTACCTTGGCTCATTCTGCTGTCGAACGTTTTTCACACAGTTTGGTAGATAGGAACGTACTACGGAACTTATCCTTGGTACTCCCACCCTTAATACGGATTTTGCCATTACACCGTCTTCTAGGAGAACAACTACCCCGCGGTCAAATGAAGTCACCTTTTGGTTCTGATGACCGTTTGTTAAGGGCACAATTTGAGATAGCGCCAGCGAAATAGCCTACGTCATTGAGCCGGAAATGTCAGTCAAAAAGTTTGTCATTATTCCAGCTAGTAAACTGATCCGCCACATTGCTTTTAAGATACTGGTTGGGAAAAGCTATGAAGTAACAAAAGATCCAGCTTGGTCCAGCGCTGAGATAACAGCTATCGTCTTTATATTGTACAGCTTTAGAACTACAAGCTTCAGGATTTCATCTCAATTAATTGAATGGTTTGTGTGTTGTACAAAGCAGCACCACTGCTACGTCCTGAATGTCCCAACTGGTACGTAGGCGACAGGCCATGAAGGTCACGAAGCCAGTAAAAGAAAGACTTTTTAATGGAGATTTCATCGTGTAAGTGAAGCCAACCTAAACTGAACAGCCAGTGAGTGCTGTACAGCTGTTTCTTCATTATTGGGACTCATCGACAATGCGCATCTCACACCACCAATACTCCATAAGTTGCTCGAGGAAGGAATAAATTCACAAGAAGAGTGAGGCATTCGCCACTCGAGGAGCCGGTCGATATGTGCGATCACGTGATGCGGATTCCGTGATTGAAGGCTGGGTGGCGCTATACCCTGCCTAAGTGTGAGTTAATCACATTGCTGATCAACCGTTTGTGGCCCAGTTGTTCTGTTCAGACTACTAGCCGGAAGCTGGAGCATTCAAAACTCCCTGGAGTTCCTTAAGGTGCGTATTGCTGATGACTCCCAGTAAGGATGAAACAGCCTCTTGGCATTTCAGCATAGATTGGATTCACTTAATTTGTCGTTTACCCGATGGTAAGTGGCTTAATGTGGTCATAAATTGGTAGCAGTCATACTTGCTGGTTGCTACTTCAAATAGCAAATGACAGCAACTGTTCAGCAGTCACAGTGACATAGCTGAAGCCTGTAGTTCTAAAGCTGTACAATATAAAGACGATAGCTGTTATCTCAGCGCTGGACCAAGCTGGATCTTTTGTTACTTCATAGCTTTTCCCAACCAGTATCTTAAAAGCAATGTGGCGGATCAGTTTACTAGCTGGAATAATGACAAACGTTTTAACTGACATTTCCGGCTTAATGACGTAGGCTATTTCGCTGGCGCTATCTCAAATTGTGCCCTTAACAAACAGTCATCAGGACGAAATTCGATACAAATTCTAGACAAATCGTTATAAGATTCAACCGAAATACCATGTCCCCCGGGCAGCAGTTTGGGAGTAAACGTGCGAAGTAAGTGAGCAACAAGGAAGGACGACCTGAAAACTGGAAATTGGTTCATAAATATTTAGTTACTGCGCCCACGTCTTATCAGGCTAGGTTAACAGCGTAACTGGTCAGGATCTGTATACTTATTCGAACTCATCTTCACCACCCAGAACATACTGACGATGTCACCCAGACTGATGACGAGATGCTTGTAACCATATTGTTTGACTCAGTGAAAAACCATCGATCAACAGTGTATACCGAACCATCCATATCATCCTCATCATTCATAGATTGGTACGTTCTGACTATGCAAAATCCACGTGGAAGGAAGCAACAGGACTTCACACGCCTGTGAAATTCTGTTGCATCCAGTAATCGTCAACAGGGGGCAACGAAATAAACTCACACACTGCATGAAATTTGCAATATCAAGCTGGTAAAAATACTCCTTCCAGGTTCACCGAGTAGCGTGAACGAAGCCTAAAACTAACTTTATTCCATTGGGACAACATTTCATGTTGCTTCATTCCTTAAGCTGACAAATATCAGTTCAATGCAGAACACCGGGCGTTGCGAGCAGCTGTTTTCGACTAAGTATCGACTAGTAAATACAGCTATAAATGAACTACATGGTTGAAATATTTGCACGAAAGCAGTTTAGGCTGTAAGACGTACTGTAAAATGAGCGTATTTAGATTATTCAAAAGGAATAAAGTAGGAACAGTGGCTGGTCGGACAAGACATGACCAATGCTTCCACGTGACGTTTTCAATGACACAAATTTAGTCGATACAGTCGGATGACGACCACCTGCGCTGTCTTAAGTGCGTTTTTTCTAACTGCCTTGGAATGTTTTCTTGACACTTGATAAATCAGGTTGAATGGTTCAGCCGGATCGATCCAGCTTTTGTATCGGTCAAGTGAGTCACAATTTTACTCGTTAGATGTTTCGCTTGTCCGGTTCCACAACGTGTCAGTTTATCTAAGGTGCCCACTTAGGATATGGAACTGTTCAGCAGTTCTCCAAATTTAGGCAGTTCAGCTGAATCCTTGAATTTGA
>SJOL01005877.1:65197-82431 GCA_004794785.1 Opisthorchis felineus | reverse complement strand
TAAACGAGACCATGACTATTACTATGACAGTTAAGTTAGTGTTTACTGCCGGTGCATTGCGATCGATGGTGTCTGCTAAGTTCAAGACATCGTTTGCTGAAACCAGAAAGTAGTGCATAGTGGCCCTATAATTATCACCCAATTACAGGAGTACTAATTTCCGAATCAGGGGTTCAAAGGATTAGTATTATGAGGGGGTAACTTAGGCTGAGTGTTGTCGTCCACAATGTAAGGGTAGGCCAAACACCTATCGGTACGACCTTCGATTTGAAGTTGAATATGCTCGGCTACTTTATCCAGGTTTTGAATGGTCCGGACGCTGTTGTTGTGCAGGCCTTCATTCCAGGCATACATCACTCAAAGCTGCTACCCGATCCCTCAAGAAAATGTGTTTTTCGCTCTATCCTCCCATTCCTATTTTCAAGGAGGTGTGTTGTAATTCCCCTTTAAGTTTTGTTTATGAAATCACACGTGTGCAGGTAACCAGGACAGGGAGGGTGGCAATCAGTTAAAGGGCACTCGCTGGGTCACCATATTGCTCCAAGGCCGAGTTTTCCCTCTGTGTCAAACTAATGTACATTTGGTTGCAAATGAATTTTATTGACATTTAATTGACAGATAAACACAGAAATAGGACACCATTAACAATGTCCTAACGTCCACATTGACCGTTTTCGACCAATCCCATCAGCAGTGCTTGTGTATGCAGCGGGGACAATGAACTATGTGGGTTTTTTTAATTTGGGAACAAGAACCTACCACCTCCTATTAAAAGAAAACTAGGAGTTGAAGGACCGTCTAATTGCTAGTTCTAATTTGCCGAAAATCAGACGAAAATAATTCCAATTGTGCAAAGTATGATGATGCAGCTGTGGTGCAGTTGTGAGCAGGACGGTAGAACGGAAAAATGGGCAAGCCCACATATCACCTTAAGATCGTGTCAGGACTGGATTACACTCGTTTGTTCTGGTGCATGTGACAAGTACTGTTGCAACCTACTACCAACGTATATTGTCTGCTAGTGGGGTGTTTGCGCCTTCCACATAAATATCATCATAAATACCAAGTTAGATGACGATTGTCTTCGTGTCTGTTGACTTCCTCCCTACGTGAACTGTTTATAGACTGGTGTCATGTGTAGCGCTGGCATGGTAGTCTTCAAACGATTAATCAATAATTGGATGTCTGTGTGCCTTAATAGGCAATGTGCCTGCCTACATTGATATTAGGGAAAGAGAATTGTCGGTATGTCCGGTTTTTAACTTCGAGACGAAATGGTTCAGGCGGGTAGGCTAGGCATGCACTCTCTAGGCTGGTGTTTTTCGCGCACCATCAGCTAGTGCATTGTGATGCTGCTGAGTGAGGAATGCGTCGGCTGTAATCGATTTTTTGGTGACAGCGAATCCTTTTGGCCCGCTGTTTACGGATACGCATGTGTGCGTTTTCCTATCCTCGCAGAATTTGGCATGGTGAAGCAGTACCAAACACTGGTCAATCGAAAGGATGACCTAGGTTCCTTTGTCAAGGCGTCGGTCAAATTATGTTGACAAAAAATTTTCAAAATTATTTACCTTTCTTTTAGGAATGCGATCCACAGCAAAACCAAAAGGGATGAAAAAAGAAGAAAGCCAGACGGATTACTAGCGACTTTGTGTGAAGTAAGGAGGGTAAGACTGCTAACGCTAATACGCGCAAACCGCATGACCACAGGCGTTAACACAACGCTTTTCTCAATCAGAAGGCATGTGGAATGCGGAAAAATGTCCTAAAGAAAACGTTTCATCACAGTCGCAGAGATTGAGTTCCCACAGGAAGGAGTACTAAATGACGGGAATAAAACAACACTTACCTACCTGGTGAGTTCACAACAATGATCAGCGTCACTCGCAACACGGTGTTTGATATCACCCTGAAAGCGGTGAACGCACCCAGATACCGAATCCAATGATTCCCCGAGAAATACCACCGAAGAGAGTGGAATAACGATGGGTTGGTGGTTGGTGGCACAACCACCGACCACGCACCACTACGACCCCTAACAACGCACTGATGATGTCACCTCGACTGGTGATAAAACGTTTGTAATCAAATTGCCCAGCTCAGCGAACAAACCAACGACCATCTATGCTACCTGAGCTACCAATATTTTCCTCTACAGAGTGGAATAAGTACTGTACTTTCCTTCTGGTGCTTTCCTTGCGAAAATTGCAGTAATCAGTCCGTGTATAGGGAAAGAAGCCCGCAAAAGATGGCATGGACGGAAGTCACCACTCCTTAGTTTGCATCAGACATTCTAAAAAAAGTATGAAACACGATGACAGTGAATATCACACGTCACGGTTCGTATCCATCATAACGTGCACACAGGCCACCCAACAGTCATTAACACATGAGGGTAAGTATCATCTTACGGTGCTGATTTGAAAATATATCTGGCACACAAAGGCTTCTTTAAGTTCATCCTACCGGATAGCATATACTTTTGAAGCACGTTTCTCTGGACACACTAACATGGATAGCTCATGTGCTGTGGTCAGCCACTCCAACACAGACTGATCTATGGTGTTTCCAGATATCTCTTCAAGGTGCAGTTTTCGGCATTTGGCTTCGCAAAGCAATCGATTAGGATTTTCCAACATTTTGTTATGTCATTCGGTCCTCAGATGGGGAAGTTTTAGATGTCGAGGCTTTGCCCAGACAGTAAAAGCCAACTTGACCAATGATCAATTCGTGCGAAATTTCGACGCAAATGTCCAGCTCACATTTTGAGGGCACGGCACCGAAAAATCGCATATGCATTTTAGCTGCTAGTTTGTGTGAGTGGTGATTTGAGTCAGGACGATCAACTGAAGTTTATAGTTGACCAGTCTTGGTGTGCCCTAACGACTATAGTTTTAAAAGTGCACGTTGGCTGGCGTGAAAGTTGCAAGAAGGCCTTCAAATCCAGTAAAATAAATGGCCATAAATCATTTCAACTATCTTGCAAATATGCGAACACCATGTTCGTTCCGGTAGTTGTGCGTTTCTTACTTAGACTATGAACCTTGGCTCATACCAAATCAACCGTTGGGTCTTTTCGACCTGTTTTAAACGTGCAGTTTATCATCTTGCTGTGCCATCGGATGTTTGACTGTTTGATATTGCAGTTAGGCACCAAAGCGCTACGATGTGGGTCAAAATGAAACCACACACTGTGTTGATGTGAGGTTCGTATTGATCGATACACACAAGCCCCAAATGGACCAGCCAGCTAGTGAGAATTATTGACCAACTCAGCTCATCCTTCCATTGTTTTATGGTACCAAAACACACTCAGTCAAAATTGTCTTGCGTGATTGTGCTGCTCTTTTCGTCGGAATGCCAATTTCCATCCTTCTGAGCGCGCTGACAGGTTGCTCGCTTGATGTCACTGGGTTGGCCCGTAAAAGGATGAGACACCCGAAACCCCTGCCCATCGCATGGTCATAAGCCCTTGTCTTACACTGACTTACGCAGTGTGCGCGAAAGTGCACAAGGCATAAAAGTGCGTGGGCAGTTAGACAAAAGCGCCTAGCGTGCGGTAGGACTCGCGGCTCTCTGATGTAGGTAGACGAGAGTTATCTAACTGCGCTCAGAACGGTTGAAAATTAGGGAAGGGGGTGATAGATGTGAGGATGTGAGCAGCAGTGCGCGGGAGTAGAACAGTGGTTCCAACGGAGTGTAACGGGAAAGGGCGGTGTGTCACAAAATCTTTCTTATGCAAACTGGCTTGAGGGACACATGTGCTAGGACAACTCGGTCAAATTTTGATTTATGGCGGCGCTTGTGGACAATGATGTTGGAGCCATTGAAAAATTTGGGTTAAACAATAAAGTAATTGTTTCGCCAGTTGTTGGGCGTCAAAGACACCTGTGGGAAAAGTCAGTGACTGGATTTTGACCCACTTTGAGGGTGATTCCTTCAGAAGTATTGTCTGGCGATAAGTATAAAACATTGATGATTTAACGGTAAACGTACCGGACTTATACGAATGAGCTGATCCCGCCTTTCGAAGTGTTTGACGCTCTGTCCATATAGAATATAAAGAGTGAAATGTAGACTGACACAGTAAAAATTTATATACAGGCTGCCAAGTCATGATTCTGCCTACTGCTCCAGGGAATAGATGTACTTCAAAATGTATATCCACAGTACTGATCATTCTCAACAAGGACTAAACAGCTGTTCAGAGCTTCTCGGCTTTTCAGCATGGATTAGCTTCACTAACAGGATGGAATCTCAATTTAAAATTACCTAATCTCCTCACGCTACCATCAGTCACCTGACAGACTTCTTCACACCCTTATGCATGAGGTTTTCTTTCGTCAGGCATCTTGTATAACTCTGTGCAAAGCAAGCCTTTCATCAAAACGCTTATTTACGCCATTTACCGTAGGTGTTTTTCATCTTTCCACTGTAAACACCCGCTAAGTTAAAGGTGCCCGTGGACCCTGAGTGATGTAGTCGAATAGAGAAAACCCCCAGATAAATGCTGAACTCCATGTAGGACCGTCTACAGTGAACGGTGCACAGATGAAGCTTTGTTTATACTGCTGGCCTTATCACACGAATAGGAAACATTCTGCAGAATGTCAAAATTTCTTACGGTCTCCTCAACCGTAAAAGACGTGCAGATTATGTATTAACAGGAGTTAACAACAAAGTTGAACAAATAGATATGAATAAGCAAAAAAGTGGTGCCACGTGAGCAGAACCATAGCGACAAGATGCGCTGCTTCGAGAGTTTTTTTGCACACACAGCTAGTCGGTAACCTTTAGTCAACAGGCCCTCACCGATGGATAAAAGGTATGTGTCCTGTTTGCATGACAACAGTCGAAAAGAACCGACAGGTTACACAGGAGGTACAAAATCTAACCAACTGCCGTCACATCTTTGGATGACGACTCCTCTAATAGTCTGAACATCTTGTTTTTGTGCAGCATTGCGCATTGGCCTTGAGGTCAAAGTCAATTTGTGTTTTATTTCTTTCGCCAACCGATCGTCATTAAGTGAACATTCACCAATTTCGGACGCTTTGAAAGAAGGTAAGGTTCTTGATGATAAAGGTTTGACGGCAAAGACTGCTCCCACAAAACGAAAAGTGAGATGCCTTGGCTTTGATCACAGCAGCTGAGCGAAAGCAGGAGGCTATACGAGGGACACGAAAAGCAAGTAATTTACAGAAGGCGCTTTGTAGATTCAGTTCCGGGTATGGCGTCTTGGTGACCAGCAATAAGTGTCACCTGTAAAGTTCGGTGGAAATCGCTTTTCTGTTCGAGTGATTTTCACTTTTGTGGATTTATATTTCATCCCTTGCAGCTATACGATTGTCACGTTCATTGATTCAATATGTCTTTTTTTCGTATCCACAGGGCTAAATTTTGCTTCAACAGTTTTCTCAGCCAAAATGCCGCTGTGAGTTCCAAATGGCTCTGAAAATTTGGTAACTGCTCTCTGTGTTGTCACCAACGAAGTTTGGAAGAGGTTTGATGAAAGAAATCCGGATCGGCAAAACCCAGGATATGGCGCTGCTAGTCTACCTCATGGGCGGTTGAGATATCCGTGTTGCCACAGGCAACAGAACTGTAGCAAACAGTGGATGGAACAGTAGGAACTACGGGTCTGGTTCGGATATATCATAGATCCGAGCATACGATCAGTGGTGGAAATATGTGGAGTTTTGTACACCTGCTGAATGGAACGGCTTTGGATACTGTAACGAACGGTGGTTGCTGTTCTTTGCTGCATTATTTGTGAACCGCTTTATCCTGCTCACTAGACTTCAACTCATGAGATTTTTCCTCTTTTTTGTTTGCAATGATAGGTTGCGCATCCCCTACCTTCGGGAAACCGCTCACAGTTCTTCTAAAGCCATACAAATGATGACCATACCTGGACGGCTGCTGACTGTTGACAGTCGAGACAAACCAATCCCCATGTTGGTGCTTCGTAGTCTAGTTGAAGGCAGTCAATACGTGCCGAGCAGGACGACTTTGATCATGTGGCTCGCCGCCATGTGGGTAGCGGACTGAAAGTTTCTCTTGGCTATCCACGTTCGATTGCAGATCACACCAAATCTCCATTTACACCGACACTCATTTACAACGGAAACTGGGAAAACAATGGAAACTGCAATGCTATGTGGCGTAGCGATTCAACTCTTAACCGTGTAGATGACGAGTCGAAGTCCGTATTGGTTAGAAGAAGGGACACAAGGGAGCCACAGTACATAGGGAAGACACGACGAAATCTGACTGCCCAGCATTAGCGTGGTGTGCTATAAATTCTCACCATTTTGATTTCTATGAAGAATCAACGGGCCCCATTAGTTCACTTTCGGTCTTTTGAAGTCTGCTGGACTTGGTAGTGCCTGAACGTCACGTGACTAGTACCAACTGAAAGTGTATGAAAACTAAATTCTTGCTTGTGCCCTGAAATGCCTCCTGATTTGTCCATGCCGGCTTTCTTGGAATCCTAACTGTCAGGTCCTGCTACCGTTTCTTGTGCAGAACACAACTTTTCATCGCTAGTCGCACTTCACGAATTTAGCTCCAGTGTTCGCCATTCAATATACTTGAAAAGCGTCGGCACCAGATTTCTGAACTCAGTTTTCGCTCGAATCTTGAAAGTTAAAAAGCCCACCTATCTTCTCTAGAACGGGACGTTCGTGGGCTTACCGAATTTCCTAAAACCTGTTAGAAATCATGGCTGTACCGTTATGAATTGTTACGCAATAACTATGTTGCAAGAAGGATGTTGTGCAAAACTCACTAGGCAATTTCGTTCAGACTTACAGTCATACACTGTAGAAACAGAAGTGCCATCGGATTGACAATCACGATCCAAAGTGACAGATGACAAAAGAAAATACGTTGGGAGCAAAGGACCTACAATGGGTGTAAGCCTACAGATTAAAGGAGTGATAGTAGAAGATAGGCTGTAAGATGAATTCCTAGGAATAGTAGACGACAGACATTTGGAGGACCCAAGAACCACGGTTTAATTTAGCGACAGTGCTGATTGGGGATATATATATATATATATATATATAATGCCACTGCTGGGAGGACGACACCTGACGTGACCACGTTTCGTTGCGCACTATGTCGATTTGAAGACAAATGCAGATGTTAAACTAGCGCGTACGACGCGGAAAGAGGTATCAACCTGGATTGGATGGATCCATTGAAATGCACCAGTCTTCCCGAACAATGACCACTCACGCGAAACAACCTGACTTTTCTTGCTCAGGATATTCTCCCTCTTGAAAGCAAAACCCACCACTTACCGCACGAGCAAACTGTAATATATGTACATCAGCGTTTGGTAACAATACTAATAATAATGCCATTACAGTGGAATACTGAAGTTAGCGAATAAATCTTGTAACCTTGCCTCGTAAAACCTGCAATTAAGCATTACCTATAAAAACATCATGATCGTCCACGAATATTAGTAACATGGTGAACGTTAGGACAACTACGCTAGAAAGGTACGAATATACAGATACCACCTGGAGTTGCACCGGAGGCTTGTTTTGGACCCATAATTGTGCCCTATTCTACTGGTAATATTTTAGGTTTCTCAAATATCAGTGACCACAAAGCGTTGCATGAAGGCTTCGTCGCATGTGCCCTTAATGCAAACACGTTTACAAACATGATTACTAGTTTGTGGGATTGCATTGTTTCAACAGACTAGTCAGAGACCCTGCTGAAGAAATGACTTTCTAAATACTGTGAAGGCCAAAGAAGCCCTCAAATATGAAGGAATTTTCCCGTGGACAACACACTCTCATCTTCTAAATTGTTGGTGTGATGCTGTGTACTCAGGAAAGATCACTGCATTTTTTGTGTAAAAACCAACCTTTTATTTGGATATTTCATACTTTTTGGAATAGCGCCACCAGCAGACATCAGATTTGCGAGAAGGCTGCTTACAGTTAATGGTAGTGTGAGGACTTTGGTAATTTTCAAATGAGATTTTGTCCTGTCAGTCTATACTGAAATGCCGAGGATCACTGTTTATTCCTTATTGAGAATCATCAGCACGGCGCATCTCACAAAACTCAAATATTTTTGGACCCATGACCTTCTGGCCAGTGGTTGAATACATAATCGTTTGGTTACCTGTGGGATTTCACGGGTTTGGAACTCTCTAAGTTTCGGGAGATGAGCACTACTGATGATTCTTAATAAGGAGTAAACAGCTGTAGTGTTGTTTTTTTGTGTAGGTTGGCTTTACTGACGGGATAAAATATCAATTAAAAGCTTCTGTTTAGCCCTTTAATTCAACGATAAAAATACTCTCGGATGAAACCGCCGAGCAGAAAAATAAGTTTAGTCGGTCGCTCTTTCAAAATGTCCCTCAAGAGTTATCAACTGGCAGATCGTGTCCTATTAGACAGATCCTCCTTCAAACAGAATTTACGTTTAAAAAGTCCTTTCAAACAATGTATCTAGGAAATAACGCGTAGAAGGGCTCCTAGGAGTGAAGGGGCCACCTGGAGACACTCAACAACGATGAGTCTGTTTTGTTTCTTTTGAGAGAGACAAATATTCAAGTTCCAGGAAGAGGCCAGCTACAAATGGCCTCATCTGACTAGTATTCTATACTGGATGGGGTGAAGTATTTGTGTGTTATACAGATGAAAATCTTGGTATAGGGATTAGGTAACTTCGGAAGAGCAATTACGTCTTCATGTTATATGAGTGTCAACATATATTAAAATGCCTTGAACTGATTTCGCATCATGGTCTTCGTTAAACAGATAGTTAGCGTCAGCAGAAGAGTTTGGACGTGACTTCTAAGAAAGCATCAGTTTTTGGCCAAATTTTACAAGATCATATTAAAATGATCCCGGTTGTAGGAGTGTTCTTTCTAGGGGAACATATGGAGGGGGTACTGCCTATAAAGGACCCATAATGCTGACTTCCGAGGCCTGTTGCCTTTCCTGACGAGGTCACCACGGACCTTCGACAATGAATTAAACTGAGGCATATCGCGATTTTTAGGTTCGACCTTCATGTGTAACAAACTATACCGGTGAGTGAATAGTCTAGATACACTGTTTTTAGTTGGCTGATGAAATGGCAGTGTTTGGAAATATGGACAGTGATCAACACACTAGGTTCTTGTGTCTAGGGGGCTCAAGCTAGGTCACTAGATAAGGCGCCAGCTAACGGGCCGGAAGGTCCGTGGTTCGAACCCAACTTCAGCATCTCGACTGCTCCTGTCTAGGCTTGGGCAACCTGGCAGTGTCCCAGCCCTTGTGCCTCCTTCCGTTGGCATGGCAGCTAAACACCGAAAGGGTGCTACAGTTGAACGACTTCTGTCTGGGGCATGTAATCAGTCAGAGGTTTCTAGTGTGTGCGAGCGGTGCATGAGCACGAAGTGAAACGATTTTCTTTGAGAGAAAAAAACAAGCCCTGGAGCATTTAACCCTAGTACTTCGCCTCATGACAGCCCATCAGCACCTGGGCACGGAAGACACTTTTTCCGTTTCTTAAAATCTAATTCAAAAGTGTCTGTTTGACTGTTGTCTGGTGTTCATAGTGAAAATTCAGCAACCACGAACAAAAGGCACGATTGTACCATATATTAGGTGCTGCAGTGCTTGCAACGTGTATCGCATTGCTTCATTGTTCGTTGGTTGGGCTGGCCACTTCTCCCCAAACACTTTTGGCCACACTAAAACTTACTTTCTCTCCCAACCTATCCCAATTGGGTGTCTAGCCATGCGTGTTCTGCGGTGCAGATCGATTTTCACGCTGTCTAATTATTCCTGGTGCAGATGACTGTGTGATTGGTCGTGCAGCGCAAAACTGCCGTTGATTGATTAGACGGCCGCTTAAAAGTACATCCAAAGCTGCCCACTTCATTTCGGTCGGTTACTAAACTTTCACTGACGAAGAATTAGCAAAAATGGCGAATCGCATGATGGATATGGGTATGGATGTTCAGATCAACCGCCGGGTGAGTGACTTTCAGAAATTTTCTTTTGTCATTGCCCTGTCCCATTCACATTCATCAGTGGCGGAAAGCATGGGCCGTGTCGACAAGTCCACATTTGGTTTCAAGGTTGTGATTTTTCGAACATGGTATATAGCTCACGGTTAGGGACTGTCTACTCATTATCTCCAATTCGTTGCGTACAGAAATGTTACACCCTTGGAAACGTTCATCACATCAGGATATCAATACAGGAGGGACACGGCCTTGTTATCTTCTAAAGAATAAGCCTTTCAAGTGTCGCAAGGAGGTGCTGGTTCCTGAAGCCTCCAAAACTTGTAAATTGATATCATGAAGTCTCAAGCAAAGTAGGGCAGTGGGTTCTGGAAGGCTTTACAGGGCTGATGGTGTTTTTCGTTAGCTAACTAGCTGACTGGTCAGCCAAAGTGGTAACAACACTGATCTATTTTGAAGGCAGATGGTGTGTGTAAGTGGTATATTTGACGGGGAATCGGGCAGGTGGAGGCGGTTAGCGTCACACCTTTGTTCCTGGGACTGGGGTTACTCCCGTTTGCTATCCCCTGAAGCTCGTCCATTTGGCCGGCTGAAAGCCACGCTCGTTTGCCCGCAAGCTCCATTTCTTCGAGCACATTCACCATAAAGTATTCGAAGAGTTCTATGCCAGACTCCTAAGAAACAAAACGGAAACCCGGTCTCAATTAATGAAAGATCTTAGCGCAACTTTCTATCGAAACATCGAGATGACCACGTGAACCAGACGTTTGCAATCGAGCTATAAGGCTCAGTCAGACTGGAAAACACTTTCTGTGATTACACAACGAAAAATTCAGGGTCTTAAATTTACTACCTGCTATCACTTTGGGATCGCAACACATTTTACCGTTGATTCTAACGATATATCAAGTAAGTTTGGTTGTTGGTCTGTCCGCCGAGCTTGGCAGTTGGATTGCAAACATTTCATCACCAATCGAGGTGATATCGTCAGTGCGAGGTTGAGCAAGTGTAAGTCCCTGTTATTCAATAGAAGATTTTAGCAAAACCTCAAAATCGCTTTTTTTTGTTGTTGGCATGAATGTACTCGTGCCCGAAATTTTGTGGCGAAATTTCGCTAGTTTCTAGACAGTACATACTACTTATGAGGTTGATGAATACTCTTCGACAGCCCACGACCGGTTTCGACTTTCTTGGGCCTCATCAGGTCGGTTTAGTCCCCGAATTGCCGCAAACCTTATGCTCTAATTGAACCCAAATTTATTTTTTTATTTCCACTAAATAGTCAGAAAATGTTAAAAATGCGTTTTTTAATGGAAGAAGGGGGAGTGCTGGGGCTCTAACAACACGAAGGTGTTGTTATATGATTTTTACGGTCAGTCTGTGGCTGTTTCCACAGCACCACCAAGCTCTGAACCAAACTAATCCATGACTCTGATCGTGAAGCAAGAGTATCTCAATTTGCGTTTGGATATTAAGCTATCGCGGTCACAGTAGTCAGTATGAATAGCATTCACCGATCAAAACTAATTTGGATCTAAGGAAAACCCAGCTCCACACTTTCGATGAGAAACTACCATAGGTGTGCAACTACAACGTTAGACCAATCTGTTTCAAAGGCTAACATCTGCTTGATCAAACTGCCAAGGAAAACAAACAGGATGTCAAAACACCTCCCTGGTCAGTACTTTTGAAGCGCATTTTACGGCACAGTAAATCCGTGTTTTCGATGTTCCGTTTTGTCGTCGGTTGTTCTGGCAGCCTCAACTTCTCTGAAGTTAACATTGGATGTGTTCGAAGCCTAACTACTCTAGCCGCGGACGGCCATGTTTTTCTTCTAGTCAGAAACGAATGCCGGAGTCGCATTTCTTGCCATAGGTTCTGTTGGCACGTCGGTTGTGCGATAGTATGATAGAAGAGGGTAGCTACTAGAGCCTCTTTAAGTCGTACCAACACCGACGCCCCAGTAATGCAAGCCCGAAACTCCGGAGTGAGGTCGAGCGCAGCCGATCGATTGATATCTCACCAGCAGCTGTCTTAGACCACGATCTGGATCTTATGGTTCAGCAGGCCGAAGGTGGATTCACCTATAAAACCCCGAGGTTTTTGTAGGTTTCGTTTCCTCTGTTCAGTATTTGAGGGTTTGTTTGTGAAGCCGAATCGAATTCAAGTATTCAACCAATAGTCTTGTTTACTCTTTTGGAGTGACTAGCTTTGGTTTAATTCCCTGCTCAACAGTTCACAGAGTCGATAACTGCTTCCTGGCATCTGCAATTTGAGCAGTAAAATGCCTTGCGGTCGATCACAGTTATCCATACTTTTCCTATTTTTATTCGGTACGTTCTTGTGTCGGCAGACCATGACGTACAAAAATGAATTTTTTTACGTGACCTAGACAGGTTATGGTGGAAAGTCAACCCTACTTATATGGCTTGAAAGGTAGAAGGATCAAGCAGCAATCTGCTGCTAGAAAGGATCTCATAGTCATTCAAGAGTGATAACTGGAGTTCTGTTAGAAGTCTCCGTTCAAGCGTTTCACCGGATTTCGTCGCAATGCATAGAATTTTTAATGACTTTTCGGCCAACAGAAGTCTACCAACTTTAGACAAGTGATCTATGCTTTCCTTAAATTCATGCGTAAAAATGCTCGTCACATTTGCATTTTGTGCAACTAACTACGATTGGGTGAAGTGTATAGTCGAAATTAGTGAATCAGTCAACACTTCTTTTTAAATTAGGTTCTATTGAAGAACGCACTGCTTTCTACTTGTCTGTTTAATTTTCTCTTTCGACAACGAACCGTGCAAGAACAATGCTTAGTAAAAACGCCAACCAGGACGTCCTCATCAGCGTGTATGATTGATTTTTATATGCTTATAATACACAGGCTACGTGGATCACGTCTACCGAATTCACCAGCACTCCAGAAAGGAAAACATTCTCCTTTGGGTTCAGAACCTATTAACAGGCTAAAGCTCAGGACCTTTGCCTGATTGTAAGCTACTGCAGTCAGCAATTGGTCAGCGAGTTGGTTTGACCTCAGCGTCCAACATCCTGTTCAGCCGTTAGTATTCACATGTTCTGAGACTCGCTGAGATCCCAGTTATCGATCGATCAAAGCCTTCATTATGCGCTCAAAAGAAAACTGATGGAACCGTCAGGTCAAGCTGAACTTAACAGGTATTTCGTTCCTCTTTATAGACAAATATATTTTTGTGAAGTTTAAAAAACGGGACGGAAGACTAGTAAATAGTTTGAAGAATCTTGCCCTTCGTAATTGATTCTTTGTTCCCCATTTCGATCTCACATTCAACAACGGTCTCATTGAACGAAAGTCTAACATCGACACCATTATAGTAAGCGACTGCTGTTCGTCAGGCGAGAGCGATGCGACATCAGACTTTAGGCTGAACAGTTGTATTGCTGCATCATACAGCCGATTCACATTCATCGTGAATTGTATATAGTTTGGTTTTTAGAATAGTGGCTGTAGTATAAACCAGACAAATCAGCCCCATGTAGGTGTGTATAAAGGAATTCGAATTCACTTGAAATTTCCCTCCTTTCTTTGCAAAGTATGTGCTATTTGCACGGTGGTTTACCCGACATTTTATTTTGTTATGTAACTGCATTCTGGCGATTCCGCCATTCTATCCTTCTCCTAAATGATAGTCAGTTTTTTGGATCGCGGGCGAACACTTCATCTTCATAGCTGGTGCATCAGAGAGGTATGAATGGGGCCTTTAAGCCTTATGGGCAAATCGGAGTACTAGCTTGTGCTGGTGGTTGTAAATAAACAGGCACTTGATATATTGGTGCGAAAGAATCATAAGGCTATTTCCATTTCTCTGTCATCCAGTCCATTTTAAAATAGCAGGTTGATTTTTTATCAAACGTTTATAAATCCAAGTACTGGTGTTTCATCAGCTGATGGAAATTGTCATTTACAATTTGTGCGAAGTATTGAAATGGTTACTGCAATTCATCGACTCTTTTGTCTTTAATTAAGTATGACAGTCTCTGTCATCGAAGTGGAAGCTTTTTAATCGTTTTTTTCGAAGGTTACCTATTACCGATGTAACTTGATGAGCTGAACCTGTCGTGTCAATAAGAGTGCACTACTGGCCATGCCGAGCAGACAGTGGGTGTCGGATCAAAGTTAATGAATCATACAGGCCTTTGATAAAGTAGGACACAATGAGCAATTGACTACCCAAACGGATGGGAAATAAAATTAAATGCATCCACGATGAAATAAACAGTGAGACAAGTTGAAATAATACTAAAACGCTTGAAAGATACCCCGTTGACATGGAATTCAGTTCTTCTCGAACGGAACCATGAGTTCCAGCTTCCAAGAGCTAAAAAGGCAAATCAAACTGCTTTCGAAAACATTTAAAGCCCACATATTGGAGGTTGTATGTTTCATCTTCATCCTAACTGTGTTTTGAGAAATCTTCGTGATGAACATTAAAACTCTAATTACTTCTGATTACTGCTGTCCAAAAGCGTAAAAATTCCTGAATTCGCTAATAAAGTATACAAAAATACTTTTAATACCAATAAATTGCGCAAAACCTTGGTACTATTTTTGGCTACTTTCTAATAATTTATAAGGCCTTACTCTGAATGAATTTTAACTTCTGAGAATAGTGCTGCTCATGCGTGCTGAGTAAAGGCCGTACAGACGTAACTTTCGATGCTTGTTGAATGCATACATTGCCACAAAAGTCGTCTTGTGGTTCGACACGGATATTTTGAGCAGCTTGAGATAATTGGAGTCCTAGGACCAGTTGTCACATGCATGAGATAGTGTGGTATTTACATTTTTGAAATCGCAGATGACTTTTTGTTTGGTAATAAAAGAGAGCTTGGGCAACCCGCGACGGTTTAGACGGTCGGCCCACCAGGTTCGTTGGAAATGTGTAGGCGAAGCTGTATTTTTGAAGCCAAGTTTTAGCTCCGTCGACGTAATACTACTCTGCTTGCTCTATAACCACTTGTCACTTGAGGTTGTGTCAATGGATGGATATTCCACATTCAGTTTTCGCGATCAGCCTGGTATAAGTCGTCTCATCGACCTTAGCAAAGTTAAGGAGCTAACCCAAAGTGTCAGCAGCTGCTGGCTAATCAGATTATAGCTTGTGATATGTTTAATTAGCTTCCTAACTGGATATCAGGCAAGTAACATCTCTCTTGACACCATTGGCTTGCGATTCATTCAGTTGTGTTAACTCGCTTTTCTGCTTCACGCACTCTAGGGCATGGAACGCCCAGCAATGACGCTAACAAAATGCATGGCGGAACAATGCCACGGTCTCTTCTGGGGAACAGAATGTGTTAAAGTGCACAACTGCGAAGGTTGCACAGGAATGGTGACTTGATAGATTCTTCGGACCCAAGTTGGTACTGATCAGACGGACAGATGTTAACCACGTCTCGGCCGCCTTGGCCCAGTAACCTGATTTGCGTATCTGTACAGAGCCATTTCTTGATATTTATATTAGTTACTCCACTTTTGGTCCTCGTTGGCTGCGCATAACTCCGGGAAATAAGTATCATTGCACCTCAGCCAATCAAAAGATTCCAACAAAATTTGAACAGCCTGGAGAACCCGGGCTTTCCGAAAAATCAGCAAGTTTTAGGGCAGCTACCTTTCGAATTCAAAACGGCATGGGCGCCTAAATTTCAAAATGCTGGAGCAAACTGCTTTCCCCTTTCATGCGCCACGCCCTACGTGATTGGTTAGTGGTGAATCTTAGAAGTTTCTCAGCCATAAAAAGGAATGCTAAACTTCAAGCATGTCGTGAGAAATGATCGTCAGTTCGTCACAGCTTCGTCCTATTTGCCACACCATGCCTTCTTTGACAGAAATCTACGCTGAAATACCCTATCAAGTAAACAGAACGTTATGCTACCTTGAATTATTATTGATTTCAGTGACGACAGTGCGTTCTAATTAAATGATCATACCATTTCAAACTTTTAACGATGGGCGATGAGAAAATACCGACCGTAATTGTTCACACAAAAATTCCATTGAAAGATGCCGGTTGACTGGAAGTTTTATGGTCATCTTACTCAGTATGCTGACCCAGCTAGAGCTCAGCCACGTCTTGCAGCAGGTCTGTACAATCATCCATATGCAACACCTCTCTTTTGGTTGTTGATGAGGTAGCAGTTTGCCAAGCTTGGCAGCTGGCTTGCGCATGTTTCCCCAGCATGCGAGGAGATATCGTCAGAGCTGGTTTGGGTGGGTTAGACGTATTGCCAACACACTCCGTCTCTATTACGATCCCGCAAAAGCCAAGGAAATTCAATCTTATTGAAGACTTGGTCATAATATGGAGGGAAGGATGGTCCAATACTGCAATAGCTGTGCGTATTAGACAGAGGGTCGATGGAAGGAGGCTCATCAGATATGGCAAATACTGTGCTACAGATACAACTTAAGGATTGGGAGAAGTGCTGTGAGAGATATAAAAGAATTTTGGACGAAAAAAACAGGTTCTGCATCAACCTGTGCTTGATTTCCATTGAATTCCCTTGGAGGGCAATTTAATGCGACGCACTATCCGAACGACTAGGCAAAGTACATTCCTAACTATGTCTACTGAAAGAGTAGAAAAGAGTTTCTATCTTTTGCAATCTTCGTTCGTTTATATGGCAGACGGCACCGTCAGTTGAAGAAAAACTGGATGGTTTTGGCACAATTTGGCTCACACAGCGCAAAAAACCGGTCGGTATTACATTAAGCACGTGCACTGTCCTAACGGTTTTGAAACAAACGATGCACAAGGTGTCATTTCGTACTGAATCTGCCTCAAACCAGTGGAATGTGTCGAGTAAGCGTGGCTGTGATGAGTGCAAACTTTTCACAAGGTCCATATGTCCCCAAAGGACTAGTTCACCACACGGAGCTTACGAAGTCACATGAACTTTAGTTGGAGAGAGGAGCTCATCTATCATGACGGAAAAGCCATAGTGTTGGCTATTGAGAGGCTCCGTCAAGTTTAACTTGTGGTTGGTGACTTGTATTTTATTTCCACTCGACAAAAAATTCTTCCAATGGAAGATTTGTCCGAAATTTCACTCCTGTGTGCAAAAGACATGCAGTTTTGATTCAACGGTACGCAGGACAAGCAGACAGATTGTCTCAATAGGGAGCTTATTGGGACCGATGCTCACAGGCCTACTTATGGACCATTTGAGCATAGACTTGGATATAAGATTGGGAAAATGGTAGACGATG
>SJOL01005877.1:36180-57897 GCA_004794785.1 Opisthorchis felineus | reverse complement strand
CAAGTCCATACTCCCCTCAACTAGACGATATCTTCATCGATATCTTCTTCCCACGTAGCGTAAGCCTGCAGAAAGCGACAGTTTTCAGATGAACTTCATGTAATGCCGATGGAGATGGTGTCCGAAGACCGATTGACCAAAAGGATAGGTCTATTAGACTCCATTTCAGGTTTTCGAACGTAAAACATGTCAATGAAATCTGATGTTTCTTCAAAGAGATCACAATCTGAAGCCGTGTTTAGAACCCTAAAACGTCTGTTAGGTGGTTTGGATGATTCCCGATCATAGTAGGCGACTTATTAGTACCTTGATTCAAAGCTTGTTCTCATATTGATTCTAAGGCACTACCGGCATTACAAGCGTCTACATCAACGTTTTTAGAGTAGACATCCGTTGGTGCCGCCCTAGATGAGCAACTGAACATGGAATGGCGTATGCACAAAAAGCACTTCAGTCTGAGTGACCAGGCTTTCCTCATCCTGGGAGCCTTTTGAGAGGAAGCCTGTCTCACGTGATTCAAACATATTTTGGGGCCGGCCTGTTTCATGCTCATCTTGGTATTACAGTCTCTTTTAAAACACTGTTTTGGAGGGTGCCAATGTACATGTCAGAGTGGGGTCAGTTTGTTAGGATTTATCAACAAACTTTTGATGTATGGAATTCAGGATGTTAGATTCCGGTCCGGCGGAATAAACAAAACCTCAGGTTGATCAAGCGTTTTGCACACTGGAAGGCAAGTAAACCTGTAAGTTAGCAGGCTAGTTCTCGTTCCTACGTTCCTATTCTTTCTCAGTGTACGATCCATTGTGGGTTCTGGCTTCTGTTTCTGCTGAATGTAACGGTCAGTTTCCGAAAAGCCACATCTTGAATAGGATGACATGTGCAGCAGTTCAGACAGGGCCCTTTCTCTCATCACCCGGAAACATAACTCAGAATCATTCCATGTTCAAACACGAAGTATCATTATAAAATCTCTTCTTGTAAACAGGTTGTAAACAGTTTGGGGATGGGTGAAGAACTGTCGCATTTTACCTCACGCTTGGGAGTGGGAACCGGTTGGATACCAATTACTTGTTCGTGAGACGTTTTTCGGTTCTGCCACATCTTTTCTGTTCCCACTTGGAAATTTTTTCCTTAACCCTTTTCCATCCAATCAACCGTAATTTGGTATCGCAATTAATGTGGTTCTGTTGAGTTATGCAGCTTATATGTGGTTGACTGGCATCCCAAACATACATGCCATTCAATAATGGTTGATCCACTGGACATCTTTGGGAAGATGCCATCAGTACGGTGTGAGGATACTTTGAACGATGACGAAACGTGTGCTAGCCGATTGCCAAGCTCGATGAACAAATCAATACACTTGGTTAACCAATGGTATGACAGGCCACGGCCCTGGAATGGAACGGTCTTGTTTGACCGGCCTTTGTGTGGTGAAGTAAGCCGGACGAGGTGCCAAATGACTCAGCACTGTCGAGCCCCTTGGCGTGTGGTGTCATGTGGATTTGACACAGCCATTCTGTGAATACACATCAAGATCCTGCCGCAAATTGCACATGTTATCAAAATTAACCCTACAATTCATAACCGAAGCACGGTGTGCTGTTGCAGAGTGATGTTCAGTTCAGCTGCATCTCTTGAAGTGACCCGATTGGGGTTTCTTTGAGCCCTCCCGTTTCCCACATTATTGCTGATTTGTTCTTAACATATCTTGTATCTCAGACTTTGCACAAGTTTAAGAACCCTCGAGACTGACACACTTTTATCGTGAAGTCGTGCTCTATTGTGAAGCGACAGGACATGAGTTTGCGGAACCAGTGGATTCTAGAAGGACGTGTCTCATGGAACCATCACCACTCTAAAATGCAGTCTGCCACAAACTGACTAATCTTACTCCGCCTAGATTTCGGGTCTGTTCACCAAGTGAACATGAAAAGAGCGGTGTTTCGCACGAATGTCCATCTAGCCAAACAGACTAGTAGCAAAAATCCTTACTATAGTGGGATTACGCCTACGAAAATACCACTAAAGAGCAATGGTTATCCAACTCAGCTTATCGAACGAGCCAGTAAGATCGAGGACGGTCCGCATTGACACTAAGCGGTACCTCTAACTACAGCGTCCTTTCAGATGTATTGTTTGCGTACTCTTCAAATTTAACATCCGCACAGTATTTTAAATAGACAACATGCTACAAACCGTCAGTTAGGTTGACCGTGCCGACTGTGACTGTCCATAATGTTCAAATCAAATGGTGTAAACCAAACTCTTGAGCTTTCCGAGAAATGATACTGAATTAAACAAATTGGAACGTCACCCAGTTCTGATAACTTGCTTAGCTTGTGGTAGCAACTCGACGCGTATGTACAGGGATGCCGTGCATTACACCACACGTAAGCACTGTCGAGTTATATCCCATCTGGTCCGGCTGACCGAACTCGATATGCATCATGTGGCCCGATCTCTCCATTCCGAAGCCAGGAGTTGTCAGCCCCTCGGACGTACACAGCAACCGTGACATGTATAGCATTTACGCCAATCATATGACAACACACCGACTGGTTTTCAAACTCAGCTTGCGTAGTGCCTCAACGTCGGTCGTCGGGACCTTGACAGTGGCTACTTTTGGAGGTGGAAACGTGAGACGGTCTCATTCAGTCGACTCGCTATGAAATCACCAGCATTTTCATTCCACGTCAGGATGACCGCAAAAATTACGGCGGGCAGTACGCAAAATCCAGGAGAGACGAAGCTTTGCGCTGAATGATTGTACGAAGTACCGGTACATTTAATTTTCACAGTCCAGATAAACGCTCAGGGTTTATAAGTACGGTAATCCGTGTTTGTGATCAAAGACAATTCAAGAGCAACAAACCAGTTTTCTTCACTGGGTGTTCTGTCTGGACCGGAGCCAAAATCTAACAAGGCCGGAGAAAATCCATTTTATCATCCTTATAATGTGTTGCGCGAAACATTAAGTGTTTGTTTTTAGTCATCATTAAAACCTTCACTGTTTCAGGATTTCGTAGGTTTTTCCCTAAGTTAGTGGCCGTAACAAGGTTAAACATATTTGGATGTTTGTCGCCTCACTGAAAACTCATGGGTGTGTTCCACACAGTCTCGGATGTCTATGATGGGTTTAATATGCACCATGTTTTTACCTTTCAAATCTTCAACAGGATGAAGAAGATTTTCAGTTTGCTGCTGAATTTCTGGTGACAGTCAGTTCGTTTTAACGAAATATTTTTTCTTGATATCTTCTTTGGGTTCAGCGATGTTTTTATTCATCATCATCGTCATCATCATATCATCATCATCATCATCATCATCAAATTTTTGTCTTATCCCCTTTGATTCTCTTGGAAACACACCTTGAATCCTTCTGGAGAGCGGAAAACTCCCCGGCATAGTGGCGTTTCGGAGCGCAACTTGTAAACCGCGCGTTTGCTTACTGCGATAATAATGTTAATAGTAATGGCCTTCCATCTGTAACACCCTTTTTGTGCCTTTCTGTCATGCCAATCGAATGAAGCACGGAGGATTATACTGCCAGGTTGCCCAAGCCTAGAGAGGAGCCCTCGAGATCCCGAGGTTGGGATCGAACCATGGACCTTACGTTCACTGGTTTGACACCTTAACCACTGAGCCATCCAGAGCCATCTCGCTTCAGCCTGTCCCGAATGAGTGACATTCGGTAAACTTCGACTCATCCATTATCGAACTGAGGTCAGGGGTACAGACAGGACTGTCAACTACTGGTATCCGTGTGTCAATCAGCATGCCTAATTGGTAAATGCTTCCGACCCGGGCGCTGCACTATTCTGCCTTCAAGAGTGGCTCAAATTGCAAAACGCTTCGTACCGACAAATTTATTCACATTTACGGTGTTTTTTCTGGAATGGTTTTCTTTTATCAAACGTATGCGTTTCATTCCCGCTGTAAATACTGTGTGCTGATTGATTTCTAGCAGTTTTTTTTAAATTTGGGGACCTTTCATCTAGGATTGACCATGATAGACTTTTGTAACACAGGAGCCACTGAACAAGTTCATCGACGGTCTTTCGGGAAAATAATTCAGAGTAGAACTACACTAAACTATAAAGAGGCCCACCGATGTATTTTTAAATTAAATATTCGATCCCCTCGTAATAACTGGTTGCTTTTGGTGTTAAAACCATTACCTTCCGTATCTTCCCTCGCAGATGGAAAATATTCAGATGTTTCTGAATGCTGCTGCAGCCTATGGTGTGCCTCGGACCAGCCTTTTCCAAACCGTCGACCTTTACGAGGCTCGCAACATGGCACAGGTCTTGAACACATTGCTGCAACTGGGAACTGAGGTAATTTGGTTACGCTACATCCACTATGATTTTACTGTCTGTCATTTTTGACATACGGTTTCTCGAGTAATCACGTGTTTCTCATTGCCCGAATCTGGGTCGAACTTAACACAAGTCACGTGATTTTACACTCACGTTAATGCCATTTGGCTCGGTCAGTGTGACGCAAATAAACACGGTGTGGCAAAGCCCGCCACTTTTAGTATCGTTTAATCCACTGGCGTTCATCAGCCATTCCTTGAAGTCAACCTTTTGGACTACGAACCGTGATGATTCCCCAGCCTGATAGCCACCAACTGATTGGACAACTCACGCGGAACGAAGAGTGGTCGCCTGAATACGGTGAGTCAGGTCCCGAGGAAGACAGTCTGATCAGGCAAGCCATTTTGGTCTGGTATGCCAGACACTGTCATTTCCTTCACGGTGGACTAGCAAACAAATGTGAGTTAATGGTTGATAAACCAATATCTTGAAACATGAGATAAATTACATGAAGAGGCTCCACTTCCTGGATCGACTGAGGCCTTCAAAATAAAAAAACCTTGGGGTCAATTGTTAGGCCATATTTGAGATCCCCTTTGTAAAACTCCCCTATAAGTTGAATGACATGAAGTGAAACAACCTAAAGAGAAATTGTTCTTCATTCTCATCCTGCCGGCATAGCTGAAAAATGCTGACACCGGGAACACTGTTAGTTCGTCTGATATTTAAATAAAGTTAATAAGCCGTCAAGAGTTGATGTAAAACACGGAAAACTGTGGGGTCAAGACAGGCTCGTGTCAAACTACCCGTTATTATACGTACTTGAGGACAACCTTCCTGGAAGACTCCATGCCAATCCACTCTGTGTTTTGTTCAAAATACCCTTTAAAAAACTTTCGGAAAATTTAAGCATTCGATATGACTAATCACGTATTTGCGAGAGTATCTACTACTGAAAGTAATCAACAGTTTGTGATCGGATTCTTATCATAAATTTAGAATGCTTGTGATAAGTACACTGTTTAGCCTCATTTATTCTTTTGTAATGACACAGCAGAGTGCTATCTCTAGACAGTAGTATCGCTGATGCAGGCGATGAGCTCAGCCATATCTTGAACTCCTAAATTAGCATTAGTCTGTCCAATCAGACACTTCGTTTACCGATACTGATCATTCACTGTGCACGACGCTGTCTGCCACATGACTCATAACCTCAATGATAACCCATCGTTGACTTGCCTGAACTAGACTGTAGAGTCCACAACAAAAATTTAGGGACAATCCTGTTGTCGACCATAACCTACCACAAATGAATGAAATGGAATGGAATAAACGTAACACACTACTCATAAGGTTGTTGAGAACATCAGCAGCCCGCGACAGGTTTCGCCCTTTTTGGGGCTCATCGGCTAGGCGCAATCTCCCAGTTCCCGTCAACCTTATATTCTGCTTGAATGTAAATCGGACAGAATTTTCCTAAATACTCTTATTTGCAACTCGATTTAGTTTGAACGGTAGACTCAACTGAATCCCAGCTGTATCACTCGTTTTTTTGTATTCTGCTGAATGTGCTGCACCAAGACCGCCTTACATTTCAGTTGGTACGATATTAGAGATATCGCTGTAGAAGTGTTTTCAGCAAACCTGTAAGTAGTCCGTCACACCTAGGCAGTACATACAATGAAGGATGAACTTACGATTTACGGAGATGTACCTCTGATCGGCTGTAGTAAAAGTGGCAAAATGGACAAACGTTTAGGGCCACCCCATGGGCCATCGGTTTTATTTCTGAATATTTCGTTCCTGAACCTTTATAAATCACTTTGAATGGGTGGACGGTACTCCTGTTGTCTCCCTTTCCCGTTTCAAAACATTTACCAATCTCGTTCTGGGTAAATAGAGGTCTTCGTCCTCGTACACCCACCATACTAGCGTATTGAACTGTATAAAAGCAAATCAGTGTCAGTAAATGACACATGTAAGTAAGACACTGATTTCAGTCAGGATTTGCTGGATTATCGTTTACTCAGTTTAGAAGAGGGAAAATTAGCCCTTTAAAATCTTAATCGAACACTCATACCAACATTAGACACTAGAACACTCAAAGTAACCACTCTTTGTCATGAGTAGACTGTGAATCCTGTCCTTCACATCTTCAGGAAGTATCTTTTACTCCTATTCCCCACGTTATGGTCAAACTACCAACACACCAGTCCAATGTCCGCGTGCTGATGTTTACGGGGGACTACTGTTTATTTTCACATTCTGAAGGGAAGTCACGTCCACTGACTGTGGTTTCTGGTCTAGCAGAGGCGCAATTCAACTCAAACGTGACACTTTCTTTTATCAACCTGTACCCAGGGGTTCAATGTACACACATCTAAATAGATAGCGCGCTTCATGGATTTCTGCTACATTGACAAGACACTGTCCATGGACCTGATACTTGATGATTAAACGAACCGATGAAGTGCAAAAACTAGAGTGATACTAGGCAACCTTGCGGAGCGTGTCCCGGGCGGACAACACTTGTGCATAATTACCAAGAGTTCAGTTCAGACGATTTCGCTGTCTTCACTGCTGTACAACAGTGAAAACTGGAAGCTATAAAGACGACGTTCCGGGTTTCTGCGCAACAGCCTTCAGACCAAATGGCCACTCCCAATTCCGAATGCCGAAATTATTCGTGCACCAAACACTGTTCGAAGCAAACGCCTTCTGATGCGAAGCTGGCTCCGTTAGTTAAGTCACTCGAAGCGGATGACTGAAACTCATATCCCAGAACAGTTTCTCTATGGCCGGATGAGGAACGGAGGTCGAGGTCGGGAATGCCTGAAATCCCACTGTTGAGGTACCATTTAAGAAGGTTTAAAAAACTCCAACTCCCACTTTAGATCATAGGAAGACCTGACAGTTGACACAGTGGTCTGAAGAATGGCTACTCACACAGACGAAAGACGATTTGAGACGCAGTACTTCTCGATGCTGCAAAACAGGCAGCCCATTTGGAATGGGTTCAGTCTCCCTAGCGGAGGCTCGACTTGCACAATATGCGACGCACATGTCTATGTACGGTGGTCGTTGTAGGTCCCCAACACGCTCATTGGTTTACCTGCCAGACGGAAGCAGCTGGGACTGAATCAGGTTTACTCTTTTCTAATCAGTGCCTGTCTGACATACGGCCATCATAAGGAGGACAACACTGACCATATGGTTAATGAAGCATCGCCGATTTGCCAGTTGTCATCTTGAAGGTGCTTGAATGATCGATCCTCTGGAACATTTGTACAAGGCTGTGTTAGTTCAGGTTCCGTATTGAGTTAAAACTTTAAGAACTCCATGAATGACGCCGGTACTCCGGTAGTAGCTCTGCTCAGTGTGAAGTTTGGACTGGGTGACGGATTGCAACTGGCTTCTGTAAGTTTCCTAGAATTCCCATTCCTTCGTGTTTACATCATCATGGGTTTAAATGCAGAACTACTTTCAAGTCAGCACAAACCAGCTATACACAGGAGTACGGTGGTTTGGCCATTGCTGACCGGCAAGTCTGATTCGGGTCCCAGCCATTCAAGAATTCCCCAGGTGGGCCTACTCCAAAAACAGACTATTCAACAGAGAGGCTAGAAAGCATTTCGCACGAACTTGCATGATTTGTTATCTTCGGAGAGAAAACTTTGTCTGCACAGAGGGTCAGCAGTCTTCTCCTAAGAGGTGGTTTTACCTCGAAGAAATTGCATGAACCCGACCATGTATAGACTAACTACAGAGCAAACAAATTGCAGATTCAAATGACCTGAGTTATGACACGCAGTCGAACGTGATGTTTATTAGACTGCTCCAAACCAGTCCAACGTTCCTGGAAGATGGTCCAAATTATGGAATGAGAAACCAGTTTTGGCTGCCGCAAGGTTAACCACGCACTGCAATCAAGCGTATTAAGCCGGGCTTCCTCCACAGTTCTACTTCTCTAGCCCTTGGATGCAGACACCTGACATCACATTGTAGATGCTTATCCCGAAATATGCATATTACACTTGCCGATTTTAACTGAATGACTACTTCTAGCCAGTGTACAAGCCAATTAGACTTTCGCTGCATCACCTATTCAGAAGGTGTTTCCTCAGGCGTGAGTAGAGCCTGTGGTATGAAGTGCAGCGCTGAAAGTGTGAATTCTGGAAGTATTTAACTTCACAAGTAAAAATTACACACACTGCGTCATTGTGAACGCTGATGATGGTGATGATAGCTGTGATGATGATGATATCGATGATGATGATAATGATGATGGTGATGATGATTATTAGTATTATGAATACGATTAGTTCCAACTGCCATAAAAATCGGTGAAGATAAACAGTCACTTGAAGATAAGGAATGTGTTAACGAGAGGCTCAGGTGAACGTCAATGGAGTCTCCCGCCTATGACATTCATCAGCAAAAATGCCAACTCGATTCAGCTAGAACGAATTTCTTCTTCACGAAACTATTCATAAGGTTGATGTTAGTGCTGATAGTTAACTATCAGGGCCACCATTTTCTGAGCTCTTCAGGTAGGCTCAGCCCCAGTGCATGTAAAGACAAACCCTCTTTTGCGCACTGGGATGGTCGCCTGTATTTTATTTTCAAGACATTGGTTCTCAAGCTTTATCTTTTGACTCTGTGAAAAAGACTAGTAGTTTATGTTCTCATCTTTGGGAAACATCTTTAGGTGCAGTAAAATAACATGAATTATCTCTTTCGATTATGTAGCTAGGAGGTCTTCGAAATGTTCAACTTCCACGTAAAGAATCCTGATGGATGTTCATTTGAACTGAACGTCAGACCACACCCCTTGCCTTATGATCTCTTAGACCCGTTCTCAGTTTGAGTGTTAACTGGTCTAACCCACAAAACTTCACAATGTCATATCACACATATCGTAATGTTCCAGCACACGATAGTTTCATAGTATGTCGCCGTACTTAAACTTCCTGCTTGAACTCCCTCCTTTAGTGGACCGGGTTTATTAACGCAGCGATTTTGTCAAATTAGCTGTAATTTTTTAAAGTGTTCAGTAATAACTCTAAAATTGAGTGCAGTAAGCCATTTCCGACTTCGGTTCCTTTGAATAAGCCAGTAGATCCTCTGAAGAGGACTGGAGGAATTCAGCACCAGTGGAATGTGTTATAGGAGAAAAACGCAGACAAATTCCCGAAGTTTGATGAAACAGTCCTCATTGCAGGCTTTCCTAATTTCTAGTCTAATTCTTCGTGATTAGATACAGTAATATTCCCCCGAGGGATGGAGGCTAATGTGACCTCTCTTTGTGGCCAGGTTTACATAGCTTGTGTGTCACAAGGGCGCAGAAGATTGCGGCTTGAGAAGTAGGTCATCGTAACTAGTGAAAAACCACCGGAATAATGAGGACTTGCAAGTTCTACTAACAGAAATGTTTCAGTAGTTAAAATTTCGGGCGCGAAAAACTAACCAGGCATATTCTCTTCGTGCACCAAAGTATTCACACCCGAAAGATATGTTTGACGACATCTAAGGAGGACACATAAAACCGATCAAGAGAATGAACCGGGATCAACCAGAGTGAAAGTCACTAGTGAATAATCAAAGCATTAGTCAAAACTGCCACGAAGTCAGTCGCTTTGGGTTAGTGTTATTTGCTGGCCACATGAGTGGATACAAAGTTCAGTCTTATACATACCTATTTCACTGGTATCCTAGGTATGGGTGTATTCGACAACCTTGGTGGAACTTTGGAAACAGATTCGAAGGCTGTTGCAGGGTTGGCATGCTGTCCCATATCACGCAGATGGGATAAAAGTAAACTGGTCATGGCATGCCGTTGTCGCTTAAAAATACCCACCGGAATGTATTTAGACATCCGTCCGAGTAGCCGTCTCATTGTTCCACCAATACAACTCTCTCCACAGGAGCAGATACACTAGTATACACACAGAGGTAGTTCGAAGAGGGATCCTGTCCTTCAGGTGTTGTCTGTTGAGATGGTGAGTGATGGAGACGAGCTCATAAGTGAATAAAATAAAGCAGCATAAAATATTATATATATGCCTGGGCTAGAAGAAGACATACCAAAATATCCCCGTGTTCCTTTCGTTTTTCAGTCTCTTTGATAGGTTCTTTAAAGAAATTTGAACAGTGAATGCAGTCTTGCTCTCAGACCAGTTGTTTCAAACCGTTTGTGCTCTCCTTGCAATTCAGCCAAAAACCACTAATCACCCACTTTTACACTATTCGGAATTATCATACTACCAACACAATTGAATCTGCCTCTTTTCCGTTACTTCATTAAGTGCCAACGGAACAATTTCAACGGTGAAACCTGCGGGCCAAAGCCAACCTATGAGAATAAACGGGAGTTTACGGAGGAGCAACTACGCGCATCTGAGGGAATTATTGGGCTTCAAGCTGGCACAAATAAGTTGGCTAGTCAGGCTGGAATGAGTCACGGTGGACCACGGCATATTTCTGACATCAAAGTTGAGGCGGCCAGCAAAGAAGGTCAGTCTGTTCTTGGCCTACAAATGGGGTCCAATAAGGGAGCAAGCCAAGCCGGTATGAGTCATGGTGGGCCACGACATATTGCTGATATCAAGGTCGACCAAGCCAGCAGGGAAGGACAAGCTGTGCTTGGTCTACAAATGGGGTCCAATAAGGGTGCAAGCCAAGCAGGCATGAGTCATGGGGGACCCCGCCACATTGCTGATATTAAAGTTGATGCAGCCAGCAAAGAAGGTCAAAATGTGATCGGACTGCAGATGGGAAGCAATAAGTTCGCTAGCCAAGCTGGGATGAGCCATGGCGGGCAACGACACATTGCAGACATCAAAGTAGGAGAAATGTCGAAGGAAGGCAGCGGTGTCATTGGAATGCAGATGGGTCCTACCAAAGACCAGGTTGCTTCACAAGCGGGTATGAGCTTCGGTGCACAGCGTCACATCATCGATAGCCACTGAATATGTCGTTTGCTGGCAAGGGTTTTGTTGCATGGAAACCAAACAAACCGACATGTCTATTTTTATTAATTCATTCTTTCACCGCTCTGCAATAATTCATCATATCCGCAAAGGACCCTGGAAAATTCCGCAGTTCTCCAAACGGTCCTCTTTTCCCCTTCAGGATCACATTTCACTAACTATTCTATGATTTGTTTGCATGAACGTGCTTATTCAAACTACATTGCGGAGTTTTCAGCTATTTATTTATTGTTTGCGAGTCACCAGTTTTTGTTTGCTGTTAAGAATTTCGAAAAGGTTACTTAAATCTGAAATTGGTAGTCTATACAGACTGAACGTCAGATGTGGTCAGTACATTTATCTTTCAAATTTGATGCTGTTACGAATTTCTTGATTCAGAGGGACATTGCAGTTCATTATCTCTCTGATTAAAAGTGTTCGAAAAACCACGAAGTCTTTTTCGAAACTATTTGCTGCACTGCTCAGGAAAGGCGGCGTGACCGTGCTAAAAACCCTCAGCAGTTCTTAAGAACTTGTCGATGTATTACTCCAGATTTATGTTCAATAATTATCACGAAAATTATTAACATCATTTTCGAACATGCTGCAAACTGTTCATGACATAGTGTAGGTTCGCAGACGTTGCTGGAAACTTTTGAGAGCCCATTGCCGGTTCGACCCCCCGTGGCGGTCACCTTCTGATCATGGTCCCCGAGTTTCTCTCAGCCCTATGTTTTACTTGGTATCTAATTTAGTGACTGCTAACTGGTTTTGGTCGCGAAACACTGTTGTTTATCTTTGTAAAACGCAGTACGTCTGCGTTTTCATTTGTCCTAAAGAAAACACCGTCGAGGTATAACTAAACTGTTTTCAGTGGCTGTTTTCCCGGTGGGTTCACATGTGCTTTTTGTATTTACATCGTATCTGTGGCTGAGAAATAGCCGCAGCGTCGTCAGATCGTTGACCAGGTGGCAGTTGATCTGTTTGCCGACTGCTGTTTGCAATTGGCTTGCAAGCTTTTCGTCACCATGCGAGGAGATATCGTCAGTAAGCGGTTGGGTCGGCGATTCCTCCACTTCTGCTCGCGCTTGCATAGTTTCTGAAGATGGGATAATAGCTGCGACGTGACTGGTTGTTTGGAGATTGACTAGTACGTAATTTGTTTGGTCCTTTCGAGACTTGGGTTGCGTCGTGTTCGTACAGCTGCCGTCATAATGCTAGTTAGGTCACTACAAACATTGCGTTCTTGTACCATCTAGCTGGTCGCAAATATGAACGTAGTAGTCGAGTTGTCGCGGAGATGTATTGCTACGTAGCACGGACAATAACGTGAGTTAGCAAGAGATCGTCAACTACCGACTGTTTGTGCGATTCTTAATCCTACTTTTCGGCTGTATGACCTTCAACGCGTATTGCAACTGCAAATTGTTCCATGTCCAGTCAAGAAGAACCGGTTTATTTGAAAAGCCGTTGTTTCAGAAGTGCTTATAACATCGATCGTCCCACATAAAAGCCAGTGAGGAAACCTGTGAAAATACTGTAGGATATCTTCTTCTTGCTGTCTCCTCCAGGGGACTAGTCTATCCATCCGGGTGCCCGGAAGTGAACGATGTCTTGTTATTACCTGCTTCCCTTTACTGACATCGAGACATCTCAGTAGAATGATATCATAAACGAGAGATTCAGATAAGCCTTCGGTTAATGACAAGTTAATTCAAAAATGAATATATTTCGCCAGGTATAATTTGGTGTTCAACTAGAGCATAAAGCTGACGGAAACTCGGGGAGTACGTCTGGGTGATGAGCTCTAGTGGTAGGTTGTCGAAGAGTTTCCAGCTACCCTATAAGCAATGTGTTATGTCAAGACGAGCAGGAATAGTATTCAGCTGCAGCACCCTTTCGGCGCATAGCTGCCATGCCACTGGAAGGGAACGCGAGGGCTGAGATACTGTCGGGTTGCCCAAGCCGAGCAGTCGAGGAGCAGTCGAGATGCTGAAGTTGAGCTCGAATCTTGAACCTTTCGAGCAAGACAAGACCCACCGAATTTGCTAACGCTTCCCTTCCTAGACCCCTCGGCATGTGGTATATAAAGACTTCTCTGATTGCTAGTCTCAACTTGTCCCTCCATGGTCATCAATTTTCCATGAAAATCCAGTACCGCGGCACTAAAGAAGTTACCTCTTTAACCCTATCTGTCGGTTTGGCATCACATGTTCTCTTCCTCCCCCAAATGGACCAGATGTAAGAATTATCGTCGAATATCTGAAACCGGGTGCAACGGAATTTACAGGGTAATCTTACTCAGTTACACAATCGCCAAGCACACGGAAGCTTTGTCGAACTTCCCACAAGGAATCCTGATGGATGTTCACGGTCCAGTATACCTGGCACTATCCCAAGCTATTTCAATGCCTAGCACGTGTTTCCACTTTAGAGCTCTACCAGTTATAAATATCTCCGGCTGCAATTCCGGTATCCGCTACATGTCACTTTAATGCGTGACATTCTCGACCATCGACTCTGAGCTCTTATGTCCTCCATTACCAATGTAAAATCTCATTCATTTTTGCCCAGTTCATTCATCAAATCCACGTTGAAGTTGCAATCTGCATCTTTATCGGGATACACGAATCCTCTGTTTATCCAACTTGTTTCGGCTTAACTTGCCTTGAATTGTCAATAAGGCAGCGCGTCACCTGATCGACGGCTAATGGCCCTGACTAGACGCTAAAAACTTGGGGTCGGGGTTTTTTGCGCCACATTTTGTTGACTGTCTAGTGGCGGAAAGCGTTTACAGTTTACCAAAACTGTATTTAACAATGTTTCGAACAAGTGATAATTCGGCGGGACCAACCATCAACAGCTAAAACTTCATCCCTTATTGGGACACTTTCGCGGTTCGTTTGCAGGCCAGTTTGCTGAAATGACCAGGAGAAGCAGATGTAGCTCCCTGCTGAACGCTCCTGATTTTTTCATTCTTGCTGGCAGTTTGGGAACACCAAACAGTCTACCGAGAACCTGTGTTTGCAAGTGCTGCCGAACTTTTATTCTTGTAGAATAACCAATATCAGAATTGTCTGATGAAAAGTTTGGACGGGTAGTGAATGTGGTCTTACGATTTCAAGCCATGGCAGTAAAAAAATTGGTGCGAATTATGCCACTCCTGTTGATTTTTTTCACGGACGGCAGTTTTTCAGTGACTTAGACTTAGACTGTGATGATGGGCCTCATTTTCAATGAACCGAGCCCGAATCCCAGCATACGCGCCTCACAACTAGCTGCCGGCCTCCGGTACGAGTGAACGTCCTGTCTGTGAACTGTTCACGCGAGTAGCCACACAACACGGGACATCGTGATTTGAATTCAGTGACAGAAGAATGGGTGGCACTGTACTCGGTCAGGGAGAACGTCAATCCCACTGTGGATCAGAATAGCTGTTTGGTCTTAAAAACCAACGCCCGCGAGATCACGAGTTTCAATCACCCCGGATATTTGTCAGATGAGCAGTGTTCATGATTTCCAACAATAATTAACAGGTATATCATGTATTTTCGACACATACAGACTACAAATACAGGGCAAAATCTCAACTTAACCAATAATTTATTGCTAGACATCTCGGCAAACTTGCAACTAACTAACGAGATATCCCAAATTATATCTCTACGACTCCGGAACATTTCCTTCCCCGAAAAAGGCGGCACACCGCGTCACCCTCCACTTCCGAACACAAAGTCCGAACTCATTTGGTGGCATCTGAAGAAGTCAGAGTGTAGGGACGGGACAAAGAACCTGCCAACAACACACACACGGATGTGTTTGAGAGGAAGTCATGATGGAGTGGAGCATTGTAAAGTGCATTACATTGAACAAGGCACCATTCAATCAGTAGGAAGTGCAAATTAACAATTAAATAACAATAGCAATAAATAACAAAATAAACAACCATGCACTGAGATCCCGATCCTTAATGAAGCAACTGGTTGGCCAACTGGTAACAAGATATTTCGAAGCCGAACCCCCGGATGAGCACCAGTCATAATTCCAATTGGTCCAGTTTGATTTACAGCGGTGTTGTGAGTTATCTCTTCGGGTATTGTGCCTAAGATCGATCAGCGACATACGATATTTACGTGTGTGTATTTACAGACCAAAACCAACACGTAGTGTCGTGTTGCTGAGAATCGCTCATGCTTGTGAACAAACGGAACGCCAGGCTCAGATCCACCTGCGTTTGAAAGCTTGTCCATCAGGGCATCCACAACGACATGGAGCCAGCCGATGGGCAGCTATTCCTCGAGAGTCACTCGCATTGAATTTATCACCACCATACTGAAATGCGTTACTCAACAAGTATGCAAAACCTTGCTGGAAAAGAAACCCGGAAAGAGAGCACTCTTCTCTTCGGATGGCAAGCAGTTCGAGTGAAAACGAATGATTCGTCAATATGGAAAATGAAAGGTAAGTTTACTGGACACTAAATCTCATATCCATAATATGCTAGCTACCGTAGATAGAATCTTGCATCTTCAGGGAATTGAAATGTACACATCCTCACTAGCACAACTGGTTTCGCTCTGAGAGGCCATCAGTCGTGAACACGTGACATGAATAGCGTGGTTGCAGAAGGAGTAGTACTTATCATGTTCAATTGTGAGGCATCAACGCTGCTGATCAACCAGTCGTGGTTAGACGATATTGTCTCAGGTGCTAGACGGAAGTTTGCTGGTTCGAATCGTTCTGGACATTCCTGAGACGAGCGCTGCCCATGATCCCAACGAATTTGAAACGTTGTACAGGGTTTGTCGCTTTTGCAGCCCAGAATGACGTCACTCTAAGCACAAAATCTCCACTTCAATTCTATTTAAATTCAAACTAATTCCAAGAACATGACGGTGAACATAGAAAGACAAATGCGGAGCTCCATTAACGGGTCCTCTGAGCCCATGGCGTACATTCTGTACATTCTGTGTAAGTATTTAGAGAGAAGTTGTGAATGTTGCCGTAGCAAGCTGGTCATCAGCTTGTTGTCTTGTCTTGGAGCATCACTGAAGCATCTGATGACGGAGTCCTCAGATTCTGAACACTATTCCAACAAAACATTGTGCGAATTTCCTGGGGTGAGGGACTTCCGTTAGCTTCCAGACAACAATAGCAGGTTCTTTTTGATGTTTTTATCATCGAACAAGATGGACCGACAAAAACCGTTTTTCCCTCAACAATGAACAATGTAGAACATCAAACTGGTTGGCGTGAGCGGCAGCGAATTTCGCAGCCGCTCACGTTTGAACTTCCGCGCCCATGTGGATGAATGAGAGCGGATTATGCGATGAACGGAATGGCGTTTTGATTATGAAGTAAATGAATGTTTTATAGCCACCGTTCAGGTCGTATACTCACTAGCTCGCACTAAACGAGAGAGTAGACGTCACTGAAGACCATTCCGTATTAGTCATATATTCGACGAAATCTACACGACCAGAGTCAGTCATTTTAAGCAATGACTGTTTGTTTACATGGTCCTAGCACATTTTTCACCGAACAGTCCTTTGGACGTTTATTCAGCCAGTGTTATACCAAGCTCCTATCTGGCGGTGCATAGACTTCATGGAATCCGGGCCAGGCCTAACCAGTCCTTTCACGATAGCTTATCTGTGAGACCAAAAATACACGTGTACCAGAAACAGAGCATTTCGGGGCTCATCCGTGCCCTAAAATACTAACAGAACAAGTCCTACCAGAGTGGATCGTTAGACGGGCGGAGTTTGTAAGGGGTGTAGTGTTGACCAAGGCACTATGCGATCAGTAGGACGTGAAAAGTAAATACCTTACGAACAGAAGCGTTAAGTGTACTGAGATGGCAGTCCTTAATGAGAAAACTGGCCAGGGTACTGAGAGTAGTTCAGTATTCTGCATAGATCATCGCTAGCATCAACTTCAGATTCTTCTGTAGGTTGCGAATAGAAAACAGCTGGACAAATTCTCAAACTGGGGAGATGCCATTGAACTAGACCAGATTAGTGGCCAAGGTGGTTTTCCATCAGGCCAAAAGTCCGAAATTCTCTTTCGAACTGTTGAAACCCACACCAGTCATATTCAACTCTTCATTAATTGTCAGTTCTTTCACTGGCACACACCTGGTACGGAACCACGGAATCACCATGAGATCTCAGTTCTTCCACTAAATCAACTGTTGTGAGCGACAGAATGAGAGGAGCGGTTACCACTATTGGTAATAGTCAGATCCTCACTCGGCCCACGCGTTCAACAAAATCTGGACAGGAAAGGGAGACCAAACTAGATGGTCCTGCTAAACAAAAGCTTCAGAAACTGTGCAAGCTCTGAGCTGAATGCACTCGATCACTGTGCCATATGGCTAGTCTCCTTCGATTCTCCTAACAACATAGGTGGCTCGAAAACCTGAGGATAAAGAAAACCACATAGACCCTTGTTTACATTAAACGTAAAAGATAATCTCCAAAATCCGCGGACCAGCAATGTGTTCGTTCAGTGCTTTATGGTTTGCAGAACCCATTCGCTTCCCTGATGCCAATCGACGGCCGTCTGAATTGCCTGGAGAGGCTCATGGAACGACCACACCAATCAATGAAGCCAGTTTTGTTTCAGTCAACCATGCACAGTACATTCAAAAGGAAAAAAACTATTCCAAAGCCAGGCGGAAGTATACTGAAACTGCCTCCACCCTTTCTCAGAGCCTTGTCATAAGTTAGTTTTTGTGAGCCCGTTGCATTGAATTCTTTTGAAGGTGTTTGGTTTGAACAAGCGTCTAAAGTGCAAGTAGGTGAAAAACGTGTCGCTTCCTTATAAGTAAACAGCCCCTGCTTAGAGTGTCTGACTCTGACTGTGTGGAGTTCGTCCAAAAAATGACGAATGTAATTTGCTATTCGCCATCATCCAGGCATTCATTTTCAGTCAGATATTGGGCTGACGCATGGTGTCCCGTTCATCGGTCCACTCCCATCAATCACACACTAAATTACTCACCTGGACGACAACGTAGAAACGTCATGTACAAAGTTTACTGTCGGTCACGTCTAATTTTTGGAATTTGTCATGTTTTGTTAATTCTACATGTTTTTAGGAGGGTGCATGTATTGACTCCATCTGCCTGATTACGCAAACGACAAATTTCGATTTTCAGAGGTTGGTTAAGCTCTCATCACCACCCCACACCCATCTCCATCTCCACAGAAATCGCACACAAATATGGAAAGCTTCAGTTTTGGTATGATTCCAGTGGTCAGCTAAAATGTGAGCAGGAAGACCCTTTCGCTCAGAGTCGGTATTCCTGTTTCAGGATTTTATTGGTTGTATGCACAACAAAACAACACCAACAGAAACGTAGTAAGCACTATACAGGTACCTAGGTTATGGACTGAGTAACCGATCAGATATGCGGTTTACCATACACAGACGTTTTAACAGTTACCATTCAGATATGCTAAGCTCACATTGTACACTCAAGTCCACCATATGTCGCCTCCTCCGTGGATGAAGCAAAACTCCAGTGTATATGGACCTGCAACACCATGACTGGTGCGCTTCCATCAGTCTTGTAAGTAGTGTGGATGTAATTCAAATTTCGATGAGAAATATGACTACAGTTCAATTTAAAATGAAAGCCCAATTACATAACAGGCGGTGCGGTTGTCTAGCTAATCGCAACTGCTGAAATCCACTGGCCTCACCCAGGTAATTTAGTTGAGAGTCATTTATCTGATGATGAGTTTCACGATCATCGGTGATTAATCGGCCCCAAAATAGAGAAAAATCATTCTGAATTCTAAATAGGTTGGACGAGGTTTGTGAAAAAATGAAGCTTTAAAACCGTCCTTCTGACCTGATAGTTCAGGAACGTCAATGAAATAATTCGTCTGATCTATCCGGAGCGCATGATGCAGTACGTAGGTTGCATTCCCGAAATCCTACTAATACAATGTGAGCACAGATGACGCATTTTTAGGTATTTTCCACAGACAATATCTCAACTGTGATGAGAAGGTTTGTTCATACTTCCATCAGCATTTACCTCTAGGTTGCTAGGTCACTTCTGAACTCTTCCGAACTGTTTGAGGTGACTAAGGATTTCGCGCACCTAGGGATGTTGGTATGCGTTTTGCTGCGAAAAAGGATGTTATACACACAAACATCTGGCAAAATCCTGATACATTTACACAAAGTGAAGCCACGTCTAGTGTTCATCAAACTTTAGATAGGCATTCCATCCTATCAACTTGACTTGAGTGGATTCGATCAGTATTTAATCTGTGGCACCCTTCGTTGTGTCCCAAACTCCTCTTTACGATCTCAGGGTCGGATCGCGAATTCCCGGGGCACGTGACAAGCTTAGTCCCCAAAATCGTGTGTTCAACAGTCTCCACACATGTTTGTTCAGGCTTATCATCAAGCATTTCGTGTTGATCATGCTATCCAGCTAGCCGTAACGCCACAGTGAGAACCCAAATTTGTATTCCACGGAAATATTTCTTACTAACGTCATTATCATAATCTTTTTTGGATAGACACCATAGCCACCTCTGCATATGACCACCGATCTACGTATCATCCTTGTTCGGGCAATGTACAATGAATCTAAGTGGAACCAAGCTTGAGAAACTCAAGGCGAAAATACCAAAGGAATAGCAGAATCTGTAAATCAAATCTATTAGGCGGCTAGAAACCTCACCAATCTAGCTGTAAACCTATTACCCAGCGAAGATGGTATGCCATCAAATATGTTTTACATCTTTACCAGAAACCGGTTTGTGAAAATGTAGAGGTGGTTTTGAGGAAACTTACTTTCAGATGGCAACATACGATGAGAACCACGTAACGCTTGATGATGTAAGCAGGACAATAGGACTTTCCACACGTTTCTTAACAGTGCATAATTGGGTATCATAAAGCCCCAAAGAGTGTACCGCTAAACTCTATTTCATTTCCGAGGTTTATATCGTCCAGAACCAACGAATGGGGCGGTTTGGGATTTGCACTACCTTCGGCAAATAAATGAATGAGTGCACAGAACGCAAATTTTATTACATATTCTCACTAAATTGCCTAGTTGTTCATTGCGTTCACCTCATTTCCGACAAACGGGGAGGGTACATGGAACAGCGGTATACATTTTTGAAGTCTACCCATCCACATTTCTTCGACCATCGTAAGTGTTACTCTCGGAACCCCATTGTAATAAACGCTAATGTCAATTTTCAGATTGCAAGTCCAACGTTGTGTACAGGATAGATCTGGGATACTGCATTTAGAGAAGTATGACGCGCAACTCATATAGATACCTTGAAACAAATGGACTAATTCCACCAGATGTCTCAAGTGCTTGACGCCTCATTATATGACGACAAGTAGCAATTCCCAGACCCCTACCAGACAAATCCATCTCCCCAGGCTCCCAACTGAAATGCGGTGATACATACTGCGCCACCGTACCAGTCTTTAACGTACCAGGTTCGTGTCACTTATACCAAACATCACTGTTATAAAGCATGTGCAATTAATGTGATGTGGCTGGTCCATTTAGTGTATAGTACATTTAAACAAGACAGTGTACGACCATCTCAACCTATCAGCAGGAAAATTGCTAATGAATCCCTGGAAAACCAGTAAATCAGCAATTGCAATCAAGACAAATAATGCCATAGATATACTAACCGACGGTTTGTTTGCATTACATAAATCACCATTATTTTCGAATTCGGTTTGTAAGCCACTCAGAAAGAATTCAAACAGAAGGTTAGACGATGCGAAAATGATCATGATTTTGCCATAGTGAGTTCAGCCCATAGGCCATACAGCTAGCCATTTGTTACAGGAGAACATTAGTTCCATGCTGAGATAGAAGGTGTTCGGAATTTGCTGGTTGCATCTGGTCAACGGAGTCTCATGCGGCCAAATCAAAACCGTACTCCAGTCGGCCACTACCAAAAGTTTATCGGTACGACGTCTGACAGTCTAGCCTTAACTGTATTCAATGGAGCGTGTTCTGCAGAAGAGCAAGTACATGTGAGCAGCTGCAACATATGCACACCGTGACATTTTGACGGAATGTTCCCATTGAAGGTTATAGACGGGGATCACACAAAGCAAATCCTCAATACACAAAAATTTCTGACTAACTAATTGGAGGAATACAAAATACTCAGGTGGAAAATTCCCTGTAAAGAAGGATGCCTCCATTAGGTGGTGTAAGCACTGAGTGAGAAACCCCTCTGGTCTTCACAGTATGGCCCACGTTCTAGGCCATTCAGAGGTTGATTTCTCGCTTCGTCGTTTCTTAGCTAGAAGTGGTGCAACCAGTTTCTAATGAAGTTGGTTCAGCCGCCAGATGGAAGCTTCTCTTATAAATCGGAGTTTCCACCGGAGGGCTTGCCACATATCACTGAATT
>SJOL01005877.1:0-31585 GCA_004794785.1 Opisthorchis felineus | reverse complement strand
CTTCATAGCAGTTGTCTATGAAGTTGACTGGCGGTCCTTGGTTATACGAATTACGGTGGAGCCCACTATAATCTCCATTGAGACTGGCAGCGTTCACCAGTGAGCTTGTGAAGTTCCATTGTCCTACTCACACAATGCGCTGACAAAATTGTGGTTTAGCGAGCTACTTATAAGTAGGCAGAGTGTTCGCAATTTTTCACTCGCAGGCCATTTGTAGGCTAGCAGCTTCAAAAATGCGAACACTGCTACACAGCGTTGTGCTATATCGTTCCAAAAGCAGTCCATAATATCGCCTTATTCAAAGCAGTGGGTAGCTGAGGCAGCCACACATCGAAAATTTTTATATTCAATTGCCAGAACGTCGTCGAATTCTCAGCCGCTGCTGGGAGTAAATATGTTTTCTAGTGTACATCTCTATTACTCCGTTTGACTGCTATTCATGGAGGATCTTCAATGAAGGACACTGGTGTGATTCGTTCAACTCGAACTTAACCGAGGAGCACTTCTTCAGGAGCGGGCATCCGAAGTCGATGTGCCGGTGATTCTTCCATGTGAACTGTCCCTTGATCATGGGCAAATTCGTTTCACAGATCACAGAGATCCACCCTTTGGTGGGGCCGTATTTGTATCCTTTGGAGAGACGAAATCGGCTTTAGGCCACCTTTCCAATGCAACAATGTCTCTATGTTAGATCTACCTCTCCGTCAGAGGTGTCTTTAACAAGGAGTCTAGTGTAGTGATCTGCAGGCTCTCAGGTGCCCGAATATAGCACAAACAGGCTGCCAGAATAGGGTAGGCAAGCCACGTCGTACCCCAACAAGCTTAGCCGAGCGTGGCAATTTCCTTTCAAACACTTCATCACAAGCAAATAACTTGTGAACCTGGAGTACCTGAAATACCACATATTTCCGGGGTCAAAAGGAATACCTACTGTACGTAACACGACTGGCTGAATGCGGAGCATGTTGCTCCTAGTTATTCCGGTTCATCGTTGTGTTTGGCCATTATTTTCATTGGCCTCCGCCTCCGTATTTTGGACATTTGCTAACTTGCAGCCTTCCTGATAGGAATTTGAACATGGTACCGTTCATCTACGTCAGATGACAAGCCAGTCCACAACAGATTATTCTACCTGAACTGCGTGACTAGATAATAAGTGGTATTTCGTCCTGTTCACGTGGGATTTGATCACAATACTGTTACTCACTTAGTCGCTACTGGCATTTAGTTCTCGAATCTACTGAGAGAATTGCAAGACGATACTGATGTTGAATTTCTACATGTGTAAAATTTTGCCTAATACGTCTGAAACTTTCACAAGAGATTCAAGTCTGTTAGGGTCGCCCCATTAACTAGCAAACATCATCAACTGCTGGGTCTCGATCGATTTAGGTGTGTACTTTGCACACCGGAATATTGATGATGTTTCACCACCATTGGAGGCGGCAGCATCACTGAGTTTTGAGAAGTAGTGCTCAATTCGAGCGCACTTTGCCGAAAGAATTGATCATGTTAGTCAACAAATCATCATCCCTCATTATAAACTGAGCTGCCAACGTTTCCTCAGATGCGTCTTAACCACTGAGGTATGTCCTCGACAGTTTACTTCCCACTAACAAGGCATATTTTCGATCTAACGAGGAAGATGTCCTCTTTATTAGCAGTAGACATTTGCGACAGGATCGGTTCACTAAGCAATTGTACAGCCGACCACATTTGCCACGATATCCAGCACCCGCAGTCTTTCACATTCTCCATACGGTCCACCGATATACACGAGTTTTTATATGTCATTTACAATCAACCGGTACCTCGGTACCGTCTGGCCTGTACACAACGAATAAGCTGATTCGAAAACTTCGGCCGGTGTACACACAATTTGTACCTGTATGCGTTTGTCCGGCTTAGCGGCAAAATAGGCGGTAAATGTTACCACATTGGAGCCTAATGTTAGCAATTTGACGCTTACGCGTAAATCGAAGTGCAACCGAATATGCGAAGTTCTGACTGTAAGAAATGTTCTGTGTGTGATACTTTTTCAATGTCTATCTAACTTTTTATGCAACATGCGTTTTCACAAACCTTGTGAATGGACTGCGGACACATTGCGCTTCCGTTTACTATCGCTTGTTTTTAACTGATGGAAGCGGTTGTCTCAAGGTACTCAGGGTAATCGGTCGTGGGTTTATTGTGGGGAAATGTTGCAAACTATGTTGCAATCTTTTGTGTTGAGGTACGAATTCCACTTCTGGAAGATTTCCGTCCCAACCAGCAGTCCACATTTCAATAATATCTTGTGGTTCACATATATGGCGGTCGCGAATTACCCTCACCAACCTGTGACTGTACAAAATTCAGTGATATGTGGCAAGCCCTCCGGTGGAAACTCCGATTTATAAGAGAAGCTTCCATCTGGCGGCTGAACCAACTTCATTAGAAACTGGTTGCACCACTTCTAGCTAAGAAACGACGAAGCGAGAAATCAACCTCTGAATGGCCTAGAACGTGGGCCATACTGTGAAGACCAGAGGGGTTTCTCACTCAGTGCTTACACCACCTAATGGAGGCATCCTTCTTTACAGGGAATTTTCCACCTGAGTATTTTGTATTCCTCCAATTAGTTAGTCAGAAATTTTTGTGTATTGAGGATTTGCTTTGTGTGATCCCCGTCTATAACCTTCAATGGGAACATTCCGTCAAAATGTCACGGTGTGCATATGTTGCAGCTGCTCACATGTACTTGCTCTTCTGCAGAACACGCTCCATTGAATACAGTTAAGGCTAGACTGTCAGACGTCGTACCGATAAACTTTTGGTAGTGGCCGACTGGAGTACGGTTTTGATTTGGCCGCATGAGACTCCGTTGACCAGATGCGACCAGCAAATTCCGAACACCTTCTATCTCAGCATGGAACTAATGTTCTCCTGTAACAAATGGCTAGCTGTATGGCCTATGGGCTGAACTCACTATGGCAAAATCATGATCATTTTCGCATCGTCTAACCTTCTGTTTGAATTCTTTCTGAGTGGCTTACAAACCGAATTCGAAATCCTGGTGGTTTTCAAATAACGAATCTGTTGCGGAAGTCAGCGTTCTTCTCGGTAAACGGTGATTAGCTGTTCGCAATTCATGGCCTAGCCCCCGCGACTGACGGTGCGACCATTATCCACTCGTAGTCGAATGGGTTTGTCTTCATCCACTAGTCAGGATGCCGGGAGTTCGAATCCCCTTGGAGATTTGTAGGTTGTCCACTGATGATGATTCCCAGTAAGAATTATACGACTATACAGAGCATCTCGGCTTTTCGACATAGAGTGAGTTTACCTGCAGGACGAAACTTAGGTTGCATTACATATGTTAAGAATGGTGGACCGTTCCGTTTAGTCCTGTATGTCTTCTGCTTTATTTGCTGTGGAACATTCAAATCGGTGGACCGAAATTTTGGGTCAACTAGTCACTCTGCTTGTCGATGTTCGTAAGTTGTGACCACACAGCAGATTTTATGCACGTCGCTCTCGTCTGAACGGTCTTATTTCTGTCCAAGCGCACTTATTCAAACAAGCTCACATTCAACTTTACAACTCCAGGCCACGATTTGCTTCTGCTACCGCGCAACCTGTCTCTGGTACAGAAGACCCGTACAACAAACTGAAGGAGGTTGCAATATCTCAGGTTCGGTAGCCCATCAAACCATTCGACTGTAGACATCTTGAAGGACATGCGTGGCTGACTGGTTTTTAGAAGGAAGGAAAACAGTTGTGGCCATAAGCTTTTGGCTAATCCAAACTCAGAATGCCTCGGCGCTTTGCGGAATGCATTGTCCAATGCGTTTCCTCTGGGGAGTGCACAATGGTGGGGGGGGGTAGGTCTTTCCAACTAAAGGGCGGCCTGTGAATTGATTCCAGGATTCAGAATGTCTAGTAAAGAACGTGAATTCTACAAGTCCTGTAGTCACCGACAACTAATCAAAAATTGTCTAGCGGGATTCAAGTGTCCATGGCGCTCCTTGAATGAGAGTTCAATCGATCGTCACAACCAGGACATTTATTGGGTCATCGTTCAGGCTGTCGGACAAACCTTTCACATCGCTCAAGCGTGAACATGTTCAGACGTGTTCAGACGTGAAAATTCAGATGCTTCCAGTGTGCGCTGCGGTGGTAACACGTGCGTCTCGTGTATCCAAATAGGGGCACGAACAAGGATATCTACTATTGATGGGTTCTAGTAAGAGCGAAACTCCAGTCCACTGCTTCCCCATTTGGTTTGGACTCACGAGAATTGGGCAAGGTTAGCGCTAGGACCGTTCAAACACGAGTGATATAAACGTAAACTTCATATCCGTTCATCCATTTTCGAAAGGTTTTTAAAAAGTTCCAAGTTGACAGACTATCCGGCTTGTGTTTTTGAATGCGTTCGCTAGCTGCACTGCCACCGAAGGCATATTTCCGTCGCATTTCCAATCCGGATTATAGTAGGAGCGATGGAATAGATACGACTTAATTGAGCTGCAACCAATACTGTTACGCCGATATTTGTCTTATCTGTCTGCACCAGTCAACAAGATTCATCAACCTATATCCAGCACAGATTCTATCGCATTCAGCCCATCTGCATAGGTTTCGACTGCAAACAACAGTAGTACTGCTCTGCAAAGTAGTTTCGACAACTACCAAGTGATGACCAAAATGATCCCGTCGTGGTTCTCCTTCTTCATAAAGATGACTTAAATCTAGCTAGTTCTGGCTTTAGTTATAGTCCCTAAAGGCGTAAGTTTAATCAGTGGTACACAAGTTCTAGCTCACTGACTTAATTAGGGTTTCATTCAAAATACAAAATTTTGAGTATGTAGCTGTAAGTGAGGCTGTTAACTCTTGACAGTCAGGTTTCAGGTATAACCAGTCCGTAGACAAACCAGATAAGTGTTGGCAGAAACGGGTTACCGATTTTTTTCTGCGCATGATGTGGAAGATTTCATCATCTCGTTGGACGTAGAAGACAAGCTAAACAACTCGGTAATGCTGAAACCTGACGCGTCTCCCGGATTTCGCGAGTCATCACACTGAACCTTGGGGTATGAGTGACGCATCCGGGGCTGTCAACTCTGTGTGAACCTACCAATGGTGCAGCCCACCGAACGGAAAGCTCTGAGGATGAATATACGTTCTTTCTACAGCTACAGGCCAGTGCTGACGGTTTATTGTGAAATCAGATTAAAAACGACTGTTGACACTGAAAATGGGTCGTCTGGATATTATTGACGGAAGATCTCCGTTGAGTCCACAATTACTATCATGCATCCGACACAGTGCTTTGTACAACCACTGTGTAGCTATTTTCATTGTAAACCTTTATGCAATCATCCATTCTTCAGTAAGACGAGGATAGTTTGTTCTCGGCGAAATCACGTCATTACCAGCATTAGTACCCCGGTGTTTGAGAAAACGGATGAGGGACTGATCTGTTCATCACCTATATTACAAAATATTTTCTCATGAGGAAAAGGTGGTTACGTGATTTAGAAGAAAATGACAGAGAAAAGACCGATGACTCACCAAAACAGAGCTTAGAACAATCGCAAATCACTTCTGGAATGCGTTGAACTGTGGTACTGTTTTTCTCACCGCCTGGCACATTGATGATGTAATCTAGTTAGTGTTCAAACCAGCTGCCTAGCCCAGCGAACAAAACAGCGGCCATTTGTACAATCTGGGCTACCCACATTCTGTTCAATAGCAAAGATTTCCATATTGAAGGTGCAGCTGATCTATGGTGGGAAGCCGGTGACAAATTGTACGGCCATTCCATCCCTAAATAGAGTTTTCGTCCTGTCAGTGAAACCAACCTATGCTGAAAAGCCAAGAAGCACTGTACAGCTGTTTCATCAGCAGTGTGCATCTCACGAAACTCTGAGGGTGTCTAACTTGCGAGCTTCCGGCCACTTCTTAAACACAGCCGTTTGGCCACAAGCGGCTGACTAGCAGTGTGATTAGCTCTCACCTAGACGGGCATGGTACCACCCACCCTTCAATAACACAAACCACATTACGTATTCACGTATTGACTGGCTCCCCGAGTGACGACTTCTCACAAGGAAGTTTCATACATCCTGTGAAATTATCTTCCCTCTGAGCTGCTTATTGATTCCTGGTAGTGGGAAGAGATTTCGTCCAACAGTGCGCTTCTCCCGAAACCGGTAGGTTGCTAGTTGAACACTGCAGTCTTAATCCCCAAATGTAATTAACCCACATTCAGACAACGTCAGCCTCCAACTTCTCAGGTGGAACGCTCATTCGAATTGGAAGATTTTCCTTTCCGAATAGGATCACTTATAGGATTGTTGATATGTCTGTGGTGACACCTAGCTGAGATCTCCTCAGACGACAGACCCGACAAGATGAAATAGTTATTTCGTAAATACTGGGCAGATTTCAAACTGAAGATGGTAAGTTTCCGTCCGGAAGAGCAGACTAACCTCTATAAAAATACAGGAAATTCCTTGCGTCGTTTAATCCCTAATGAATTGTGTATCTAGTGCGTACCTCACTAATTCCAAGGAAGACTGGTCGAGATCCCAAACTTAATTTGCCGTTGTCCCAAAAAGCCGTGTTGCGTTTTTCTACACCAAGTAGATAAAAATTTGTGTATCAGTGGAACCACATAGTGCGACTGTTTGAACAGAAGTAGGACACAGTGAAAGGGGCCGGTTGCATTCAAGCGCACACTCGTCTGTTTGTTTAATCACCCACAACCTTGAATGGACCATCATGCATTTTGACTGGTCTCGCAGTGTGATCTCTTGAAAATTTAGCGTAAACGTATCTGAATTGGGTGTGGTCAGCACAACATCAGAAATGCACCATACACTTGCGTGTGGCATCCTGGAATTGTATATATTTGTCCCTTTATTCCGGTGGTTCTTAACCATGGGGGATCCCTCATGCAAGATGATGGAGGGGGAAGACACCAACTGTTGACATGGTAATTGCTGGTCTGATATGTGTGTTGTTTGAATAAGTTGACACTCGTTCTCATATTTTTTGTTGTTGTATGTTTTGCTATCCACTGGAAAACTATTCCCATGTGTTACCGATGGTGAATGATCAGTCGGATCGTGCGTGTCTGTGTTGAAAGCGCTTTTCAGAGTCACTTGTCCCACGATTGCACTTGCGTATGCACGGTCCCTGGACAAGTGTAAAAAGTAGAAAAGCTTAAACATTGATATGAGTCCTCTGATTGCGGCAGGTTTCCCCACACACAGTAGGTCCGCCGATACCATGCAAACTAGTCAGGCGATAAATGGGTGGAATTTTCTCAACAGGTAACCGGCAGGGAAAAGCAGGATCGACAGGGTCACGTACTAGCGCATTTTTGTGCCCGGCCTGAACTGAAACTCGGACAGTTAGTTAAACAAGTTGCTCGTTAGGTTTCTCACAAAGGGAAATTTTAGCCTCTCGACGAAAACTTGCACGACAATCATCCTTATCATTTTACGACCATTTATCCTGTCCGCTAAACTTACTGGGATTGGTGAGTTCAAATTATCGATTCCATCCACGTGTCCAAGACATCCGTTATGGCTAATTTCTTCGGTCGCCTGTGGACTGAAGCAAAGTCCAAAGTTTTCTAGAGGAAAAATGATATGTACTGTGCGGTTTCTAGTAGTCTCCTGCTATCCCCGGAACTGGTCATCCGGTCTCTCAGGATGTGCTTCACGATCAAAAAGTGTACAGTCATGCCGTGAAACTCACAGTCTTTGAACATTCTGCTAAGAATTCTTGGAGTGACATTTAGAGTTGGGGAACATTATACGTACCTCGAAAGTTTCACTAGCTCTGACGGTAGTGTGACAGACAAAGTGAACGCACGAATTTCGAAGGCCAGAATTGCCTTTCCGATTTGCGTCACTCGTGATGTCAAAAAGGCGTCCCACTGGGTCTCAAAGGACGCACATATTAGACTACAGTGCGGGTTGTATTGTTGTACGGCTGATAGACTTGGCAGCCTCGGATGGGGGATTTGAGAAGCCTTCAGCTCTTTGACCATCGATTTCTCATAACTATGACTGGGTTCGGTTGGAGCCAGCGAATTCGGAATGAGGTGATCAGGAAACGGGTCTTCACTCAAAGAAGGCACCCTGCACTGCAAGTTAAGGTGCTCGGGCCGGGTGTTACGCCTGCTGGGAAGGGCGTTGTTTTCCGTGGCGAATTCGGAGTGGTGGAAACCTAGAGGTGGGCAGAAGTTGACGGGGTAGAAGGGAATGAAAAATGCTACGAAAAGTATGAGTTTGTGCCGCTGGTGCTGTTCGCCTCACAGAACATGGAGGGTTCACGTGACCATCTTCATACTTGATTGGAGACGGTGGACGGCTAGCTGATGCCAGTTTCTATTGAGATTGTCTGAATGAGTGTTGAAGTTGTAGGCATTTCAGATATTTCCATTTTGATCTCCTTTATGAGTCCCGGCGTTCAAGGTCCCGTTGGTACTGTTCTCAGTTGCTCCTAATACTATTTGTCAAATTCGAAGTTTGTGCCTACACCTCCAAATACTCAATCAGACAACCTGGGAAGAAACTGACATCACGAACACCACAGACATCGAGTGGACTTTCTTTCCGCACACCACTTTTGTAGAGAAGCTTTTAGAGGGCTCACAATAAATCCTATTTGGCGTCAGTAGCTCCTAGTCTACCCACCCGAGCGTTTATATCACCAGCAGCAAGAACGATTTTTGAGCTCTTAGTCCGTTTTTTAAGAGCACCTGGACCGTCACAGAAACTGTCCTCGGCAGATTCAGAGCCACGGTCTGTCGGTGGGATGCGATGACCTCATTTTCTCGTGATTCTCTCACAGACGTTGCCAAACGAACCGCGCAGAGGCTACCATCAACGGCCAAAGGACAAGGAAATTGAAGCTCACTGCTTAGTTCCCGAAGTCTCCTACGTTGACCGAGCCATACAGGCCCTCGGCCAGCCCCCTCGAACTTGGGTTGGAGAAGGGTAGTACAGGCCACGGAAGTGCAGCGCTTATAATCACCAACTGGTAAGAGATTATCCCAATCCATGGAACGACACACTCTTAAAACAACTAATCCATTGTTAATAGGGGACTGTGTAGAAATTTGCAGACCCCAACTCCAGAAGGACTACTGGTCAGACAGGATGATTGGGGTGTCAACCTCGCGCTGTTTTTAACATGTTCAACTCGCATGCCAGAAGCCCGGAGTTTGAATCCCGACAGAGCCGAGGACATATACTTCCAATGAATTCTAATGAAGACGAAGCCCATGTCTAGCGCCTCCCTCTTTGAGTGTACATCCATCAGAATAGCTGTCAGAATAGAAGAAAAAATGCTCACATGAGAATGATTTTGGGTTGTTTGTCTGTTCGTCGGGCTTGGCGGTTGGACTGCAAACGTTTCATCACCTATCGAGGTCACATTGTCATTTCGGGGTTGGGTGGGTTTTTAATATGTAACGCTTTACTAGTCGTCAAGCCGCGCAACTTTACCTAATTTGGTTTCCCACGTGTGCATACAGGCCACTTAGTTCTAAACGAGATGATAGATTTCCGGTTCAGGTTAGGTACAGATGAACGAACCGGCGAACCGAACATTAAATTGGTATCCAGAACAGATAGAGAATGACGTAGACAGGTTGATAAACCATGGGTAATAACACCGAATGTTTTGAATCATGCGTGTGGAACTAGTTTAGCCTGAGGTATTAGTGAATAAGTGCCCAACAGCGATGAGCTTTCTTCAAATATTTTTAGCCAGGTTAGGCATGAACAGGCCAGTATGATTCATTTAAAACTATTCCTAATGCTTTGTTCTAGTGTGAAACACCTCACGGGACCCATTGTCTGAGAGAGTAAGATGACGTTAAGACACCTTCGTGCGAGTTCATCTATTAGCAAATGATGTAACTGTGGAGCATCTATTCTCTCCCAGGTAGGTGGAAAGTGTCCCGGAATGACTCCTACATAACAGTTTGCTCCGATTTACTAGAAGGAACAGCCTTTGATTTCCTGGGTCAGTGAATTTGGCTGGAGGCCTCTGGGTCCTGACGAGCTTGCTGTTCACTCTACATGCCAGTGTGCGAAGATATGCTGGTAGTAAATTCGGTTGTAACGAACCTATATTTATTTCATGGAAACTACTCACAAGGTTTCCGAAAACTCATTGACAGTCCAAGACTGATTTCATCCTTCTGCTTCGGGCTCACCAGGTAGGCGCAGTCCCCAAGTTTCCGTCAACCTTATGTTCTACTTTAATCTAAATTGCACGAAATTCCCGAAATACACTCGTTTGCACTGCTAATTAGTTTTAACATTCAGTTGAAGAATATCATAAACGGGCGGTTCAGCCGGGATTCACTTGAGTTTCCGGTTGAAACCAAACTGGTGTGAAAATGTGTGTAATTCCCGAATTTCTTGAAATATGGTTTCAAACAGAACATAAAACTCGGGACTTTATCTGCCTGATGAAGCCCAAGAATGGCGAAACCCGTCGTGGGTTGTCAAACGGTTTTCAGCGACCTTATGAGTAGCTTGCCCTTTTTAGATCCGTGAATTAGTTCCGGTTAGCCGTCAGACGGATATGTATGTGACATCATGCTGACAGGAAATTCGATTGTAATGAACTGCTATTTAGAACGTGACATCCATCCAAGCTATACCTTGGTTAGCTATAGGTCATCAGTGAAGAGTAAAACTGCACACAGATGATAAACGGAGATAAGTTTCTCGTCAGTAAAATTCACGGAAGAGGGCTTTGAAGTGGAAAGAGCGAACTGAAAATTCGATGAAGTGAATGAGTTCAAAACAGTTTTGCGTCTAAGTCAATGGGTTCGCGGTTTCCAAGTGGACCAAGTGCTTTTGGTGGTCTTTTAGTACACGCAGGAAAACGAAATTTAGAAGGTACCGTCACAGAGTAAGGAAACTTGGAGGCTGTCGAGGTTAAACTGAGACGAAATAACAGGTTGAGCGCTCACTTTCTGCAGTAATAATCTGCTCTTGAAGATTTATAAAACTCAGTGGTGGTTGTTGCCATAAACGAAGTTAATCAGCAAATTTCTGCTGGCTGTGTGATGAACTTAGGTGAAAGTTACTCAACAATAAGGTGGTTTCTCAATAAACCACACATAATACACTCAATAAACCCAGAAGAATGGTCAAAACTGGCAGCTCCTCACGAACATCACTCGTCCATAAGCGACCTGCTTGAGTGTTCTTGGAGGGTTATCACCCCGGGATGAAGAAAACAACGAAAATTTACTTCTAACCCCCACCCCCGGGCACAGGCACCGATATCATTGATAGCCAAACTAAATGACAGGGTTTTGTCAGTCGTAATAAAGTATGCGAGGAAGAAGAGCCATGAAATTCTCCTGAATGTCAATTGTATGGGGAGATTCGACAACGTTTCAACGAATAATTCGTCTGGCAAATGAAATCAGTCTGTGCCGAAAAGCAGATAAGCACTGTACAGCTGTTTACTCCATATTGGGAGCTATCAGTATTGCCCATCTCACAAACTTTTAGGGATATTCGAACTAGCAACTTTCTGGTTGGTAGTTAAGGCACAAGCCATTAGGCCACGGGCAGCTGGTCAGTAGTATGTTTAGTTCACACTGAGGATGCAACTCCACTCATCCTTCAATCACGTGGTCACATGTTAAATGGCTCCTCGAGTGATGACTACTCAGACGGAAAGTTCACATATCCTCCTGTGATTCATTCTTCCTTCTGAGCTCCTTTTTTCGAGGCCAGATGTAGTTCTGGTCAGCGACTGATAGTCACCAACGTGACGACTTGTTTGTTCTAGTGGTAATGGACAATCTAGTCTTTCTTAACATACACGTCAAGAATGTACTCTAGAGAGGAGAACGGCACTCTCACATCATTAGCACCACTCACCAGGAAACTAACTTGATTCCAGGCCGTCTCTCTAGAGACAGAGATACTTCTGTGTGTGGATGATTTTTACTCTTTGCTGACATTTGTTGTCCATTTTCTAGTTACCCTGACAACATATATGTGCAGGCTACCGAAAACCTCATTGATGATAAAGCATGTCAACGAACTGTTTACCAGAGGTTTTGGGAGGATGTATCACGTCAGCTCACATGGTGCACGGAGTTACTTGAAGAGATCTTTCCACAAGCGTTATCGTTATTGGACTCTCAAAACGATAAACATATGCCATCTGTCAAAATGTTGAAGCAGTGTATAGATAAGATATTGTCCTGAATACAGTCTATGCAAATTAATTCCTGTCGCGGATCAACTCCCAAATTTTTCAGTAGCTTGTGATTATAACCAATCATGAGGCGCTAGATGTGTTACTCAATATGGGACAGTACCTCTCTATTTGAGTTTCTGAATTGAGGAGATTCAAGCTTCATCCAGAGCTGACTAAATTCGAATGCGTTGGATGTATGTCTGTAGTGGCAATTCTCATTACTAGAACAGTTTATATACGTTTATATATAAGTGAATGGATTTCAAGTAAATTCTACTTCAAACTGAACTTCACACCTTATTTTCTTCATCATGATCTCCAGACCTGGATGTTCGCTCATCCCAGAGTGCTAGCTTCGAATTATTACTGAGGTGCCATTAGGAATACCACCGTATCGCGAATATCTTGAGAAGAATCAACTTCTTGAAATGATAAGACAAACTGCATAAAGCCTGGGCAGAAAGACGTGCCTCTAAATAGAGTGGACTACCAACCTACTGGTCTGTCAAACTGGCCACCGGGGATTCTCACTTTTTCCTTATTGTTGCGAACTGAAAACTCCCACGTTATTTATCACTTTATCAAATGGACTGACAACTGATTTCCGTCAGTCTTTGATGATCCCCTTGTGTGGTATCCACATTCACGGACCTTATGTAGATTCACGAAGAGCTGTGGTGTGAGTTGATACGAAATTGGGGTGATTCGACAAATCCCGAGACGAGAATTCTAAGTACACAAACCAAGCCTAAAGAGTGACCCGAACCACCACCCTCCCACTAACCGAACGGAAGCTCCACCAACTGAGCTGGCGATGGCTCTTGCTTTACGTCACAGAAGGCTAACATGTTCCTTTGGGAAAATAAGCCAGTAACCACAGAAACCGATGGCCCATTGATAGAGACGATCAGTTTTAGTAACAGTGACAAGAAAACAATTTTTAGCTGTAACACCCTTTCGGTGCCTAGCTTCCATGCCACCTGAAGGAGGTCCGAGGGCTGAGATAATAGCATTTTGCCCAAGCCTAGACAGGAGCAGTCGAGATAATGAGGCTGGGTTCAAAACAAGGACCTTCCGATCAGTAAGTTGGTGCCCTAAACATCGAGGTATCTTGAGCCGCGTCAATGCTTTGGCAAAGCTAAGCACTGACAAGGATCCGTACCTAACCTATCGGTATATCTTGTTTAATCAGAGTAGCGAATAACAGCCGTGTTGGATTAAATATTAAGAAGCATGTAAGTAAATCAGAAATGTTTTGCCAACCGTTACCTTACAGTTTCCCGTCAGTCTGCTGTCATTATTTAGTTTATGAAATGATATAAACTGTTACTTTGTCAATAAGCCAGTAGTCTCCTCCCGTGACTTTGTGCCGAAACAGGGAAAGTGTTCTGTGAGGTCCTGTGGCTTAGAATTATTGTAACTATACTGAATTCCTGATGATAATCGTTCTTTGTAATCAGCCCCCGGAGTGGGTTGCGCGTCCGGTAGAAAAGCAGTGATAGATTGTAGAGCGGAACTTTACTAGACGGGAGAGTGGTGGTGTGTTCGCTGTTTTGTGAACATTTGTCCTCGACACATCATCCAGAATGCCGCCGTCATCTCACCATGGGTTTGCGAGGTACTGTCCACAGAAAAATTCACCTACTGCGCTAGATGTGTGGATCGCAGTTGCTCAGTGTCTGAGCAAGCCGGCGTGCTGTAGGCGTGTTCAGTGTTTACGAACAGGTGAATCTATAGAAACATCTATTTGAAAATAACCATTCTAATATGTACAGTTATACCCTCTGTGTAGTCATCGCTGATTTTTCAGTTGCAGCCGATAACTGTGTTGGTTCGCCAAGGACATGACTTGATAAGATACGTCCTGTCAGAATGGAAAGTAGCCAACCAAGCTGATGAAGTGGATGGCACATTTGCAACCCTTTACGGTAAAGAGATCAGTGAGCCGAGATCCAGAAGTGAGCATCTGTGTCATAACATTCGTTTGCGAACAGAAAAGTGTAATGTATTGACTTGTTTGAAGTGGGTTCTAAATTTCCTAAATTTGGATCCTAGACCTGCTCTGAATGACTTTCAGTCAAATATTCATAGATTGGTATCCGCCCCCTCCCCAAATCCAACCATTTCATTAGTTATGTTTGTATCCAGTACTTCTTCAATGCAGACCACTACGGAGTGCTTAGTCGCATACAGGGATTGCCACCTTCTGGAGAGATCGAGGACTTAATCGTCCCTTACTGAAAGCGCTGCTGTGTATTCGAAAAGCGAGTGTTTATTCCTTCAAGGGGCATATTTTGGAGGGTGTCGGTATAGTAAATTTTACACTGAAACATAAGCAGTTCTTTTTTACTGAGGGGTTAGGCGGTAGGTAGATCTACTGCTGTTGAAGCCGATGAGGCCTTATCAGCCAATATGCCCTGGACCATGTTGCCAGAGACCACCCAGCTGTCGCTTCTGATATTTTCGAACTGCGCCACTACTCATCACATTTAAACCAGTTGCGCTGCAGCAGAATCCATAAAGCCGTCTTGACAATGCGAGGAAATACATAAAACAACATTTGGTGTGACAGTCGCACAGACTAACCCAGTTGTCGACGGTTACTGTCCCTGAAATTGAGTTTAGGAAAAATATTGTTCTAGTGAGCAGAAAAAACGTCTGCTAGATTCTCAGAGTGCTTCGATGCCCCCAAATTCCTGGGATCCCCAGTCCAGTAATTGCTTGAAACGAGTTCAAGGCTCGCTCAGTAAAAGTGGTGCTCAAAAGACAGACACATTACGCTCTGACCTACCTCGGAACTCATATGAGGCATGTAGCCGTGGTACTTCTAACCACAAATGCAACAAATGAGCACCTGTCGACTGTTCGTTTATCCATCTCCAAAGTCACTGCTTCGTCGTTTTGAACAGCAAAGTTCAAATTTTGGAAAGTAACATACAAATGGAACGCAAAGTTTCGGTCATTCATTCCCCTATGGAGAGACTACACTCAGAAGAACCGTGAACTCGAAACAGACCAGACTGGAAAAAAACAGTATCATCCGTCTTGAACAATTGCTTCCCTTAAACCAAAAGAGGTGTATCATGCGACTTCTGGCCCATAGAACAATGGGAATATACCTGGACCATACGTTGAAAGCCGAAAAAGATTAGAGGACATAATCATCTAGAGCGGATATCAAACCCGCTTTGTCCGTGAAACCATACAGCCTAAAACTTACAAACCAATTGGTATCAGTTAAGAAGAGACGGGACTGCATCCATTTTGCCTCTACTTAATGGTCCCGTAAACCCATTGGGGCTCCCAAGGGGCACCAGGACGATTCACGTATAAGTAACTTCACAGGTTATCCTTCAATCTAAGCCTACTTAATTAATGGACAGTTTTCCGCGGTCTACAATCAGTCTTTGTCGGTACTCATTCGGTTGCCCATTCTGGGTACCATACACACAGCAAATGAGTGTTCACTAGAACCCTTGGGATTAAAACGCCCAACTCCACTTGAACTACTGTATAGCTGATTGATTATAATCCTACTGTCGTTCCCACCGAGGCTTTTCAGGTGGTGTCTGAACACTCGAGTTTTTTGCGAATTCGACTAATCGCTCTTGCCGGGACTATATCCATTCCATCCTAAAGTCTGTGCTCAAAAGCGATTCGTATGGACATACCAGCCCAAAGGACAGGCACCATCGCAAATTAGGGCAGGCCCTCGATTATGCGGTGTTTGGCACTGTCCTAATTTTTAACACTTGCCTAATGAATACCGCGCAAATTGTCATCAGACAACGAAGTTTTTATTTTCTGTATTTCTGAATGGCCTGCTTTGGTTACTTCATTCCCATATATTTTGTTGTTGGTTGCTTGAGGGCGCATAAAAAGTATTTGCCCATTATCTCACTATTCCAAATTGTCCGGATATACTTGAGGGTTTGAAAGAATCCAAAGACCTAAGCCTGAAGAAAACAGTTGGTCTGAACTCTTAAATTTTTTGGAAAACCGTTTTCTAGCTAAAATTTCAATCTGATCACCGTCTGCATCAAGCTGTGTCGCAGCAACCTGTCGCATCACCTCGCTTGACATCACACGTCCCAAATATATCTGCAATGCGGTCAAATCCAAACCTCCTTCGGCACGCCAGGCATGCATCCGCACTTCGGTTTCATTACTGGCTAATCGTTGCATAACGATTGATTTCAAGCATGTCCGGTCAGTTGACGGTTGCAGCCCAGCATAAATGCATCAACTAGTATAATTGAAGAGGGCATAATCAAATCATATCGTTCCACAATCCCTGGATGGCTGTCTAGTTACTGTGGGCATCGATTTCTAGGCGGACGTAAAAAAGTCCGGGCCACAGGCTACTCTGAATTTTTCATCGTAGGCCGAATGCGGTCTAACTGAAGCTTTTACCTACTTTTGCATGGTTTCAAAACCTCCCGTCATCCCTATCGACTTAGTTTGATTTGACACAAACAGCTTGCATTTGAGCTTCAAGTTTGAACGAATTTTGTATCATCAAATGGTCATCCAGGGCCACTCTACCTGATGGTCGGTGGCTTTTATCAACCCATCTCAGTGTCAACTGTGTTCGTCTCACGATGAATTCCCCTGTCAGCTTGCCGGTAAACGGCATGGGAATACTTGTATCTTTCTTCTTTGTAATCGTAATTTGATGAAAGCCGGGGACAAACAATCATGTTTCAATTCGGTTTATACCTTGTGACCAATGGAAAAAGCAAGGTGTGTCTCTTGATCATTCGCGGTCGCACTGATAAACCTGTTGCGTGGTCATTAAAAAAACTCTTGTCATCCGTATAGTATAAACACCGATCAACAACCCTACATCACAACGTTTGAATTAGATAGAAATCACGACGTAGATGGGGTCTGTGCTCGCATTCGTGAACACACTATAAATGTGTATGCCTAAACCCAACTGTCTCTAGCATGAGAACCCGCGGGAGTAGCGTGGCCCTTTCATGTTTCAAGTCACCAACACAACAACTACTGCACATCCAAGACATTGTTTCCCAGTGATATCTATCAATCCAGTAACCATGTGGTCTCCACAACTTTCCACTCTTGTATGTGCTTGTCTTGCACTCTACTGTGCTGGGCTCCCGACACGACCGAGTGAGGAAGATATCCGTTTGAGTTTTCCCGAATTCCTGAGGAAATACTCCCAGTCTTTGTCAAAGTCCACCAGGAATACGGCCCTGGCAATGGCAAGATTCAATACTGTGGATGCAAAAACGTTTGTTTTAGAGGACATCAAACGAAATTGTGCGACACATTTTAGGAAAGTTTGTGCTGGCACAAATTGTAGACAAACAGCGAATCCGGTCTGCTAAACAAGCAAGCGAGCGCAGTGTGTATGTGAGTGTTGGTTGGTTGGTTGGTTGACTGTTTTGCGGGTTAAATACTTGTGAATATATATCCCATTCTGTCTCGTTGTTCTTCTTGATATCACATTGATTGTATTTGATTCAGCACATGAGAAAGCACGGTGCTTGCAAGGTAAATTATGCTGATTTCCTGGGGGAACGTGTTAGGCTCGAACAGGGAATAGAGTTTTCGATGATTGAAGTGGCAAATTCCATCGTTGCACTACATTGCAAGGAACGAAATTGTGTTCGCTGGTAGACGTAACTGACGACTCCTGGATTCTGCGTCCAAATGGTGACTTTTGGTTTCACGTCGTTTATTAACATAGAGTTACAGTCATTGTGGACTTTGCACCACATCTATTAGTGGTTCCTGACTGGCAGAACAGAGTGTGAAATATCAATAAACTAAACAATATGGCCAGACTGGGTTCTGGCGCTGAGTGAAAAAAAGAGTACCAGATCGTCTGATGGTGAAAACCCTGTCAATGTGTTAGAAAAAACTCCAAGGATGCGCTGTATGACGCAGATTTGACAGTGGTCAATCAAACCAGGGGTTTCTAAAAGGTTCCCTCACACACATCTGTCACCACAAATCAGATGAAGTCACCTAGTTGGTGTATTGCTACTGCGATCGACTGCCACTCTTAAGTGACAACTGGTGAAATGCCATCGCTCAACCCAAAAGAGAACGGAGTGATCGACACAAGCCTCAGATCGATAATGTGATGTGCATATATGAACAATCGATACGCGTGCGCTCAACTGGTAGTGTGGACCACGGTCCTGTTTTGGACTGCTTCAATAAATGCCACTAGAAACTCCTAAGTCACACCGCTTTTCGTGACCTTTCATGAAGTTCGTTGCCGGATTTCATTGAAGATAATGAAGGCGCTGCAAAATCGACAATGCACACAGAGAGTGTGAACTATTTGGTACCTACAACTACATAGTGTTATTACTGTTGTGAGTGTTAGAAATAAGTTCCTACATAAGTTCCTTCACCCTAAATTGTCCGCCTGCCGTTTCTGTGACTTCTACTCGGTTAATTTTGGATACCACCTTTGACTAGGGGTTTTCGAGTAAGAACTGTTATTCCAACTGGATGTGTACGGGGTTCATCATTATCATCATTGATAGCTTTAAGAACCGCGTACTTGTCATACAGTGTTTATAGCTGCCACAGTAATCTGACCTACTCGGCTGCATGATGTTGGCTTAAACCTAGGGCGCAGGGAGTAAGGCATTACTCCCAATGCAGCCGCGCACAGCAGGTGCCTTTTGAGCAGCACCGGACTCTTTGGTTTTAAAAGTATTCCGACCGCATTGAATAATGCACCGGTGGTCACGGTCAACCGTTGGGCGATCGGAGTGTGCGGGTTTTAGGGCCGATCTTTTCTAACTCGTCCTTCCCAGGAGGAAGGCAGCATCGTTGCTTCCTTAAATATGGACATGCTGGTCACCTGGGGAAAACACCTTACTGCCTTCACACTCCTATCGCAGAGGACAGTACGACTTTACCCCCAGACCACCTCGTAGCACGATGACTCGTAGTATGGGGTCTCGCTGCTCTTGGTCTGACTGTTCCCCTTTGGCCTTCCTGGCATGGTTGCACCTTGTGGAACGACGTTCCAGCCAGTGTAGCCCCCGGGATCATTGCTGCACTCAAGCCCGACCACCACGTCATGGTGGCAGCTTTAGGCCGCCTGCTGGGCATGACGGTGTGTACGGAGTTGCAAGTAGATATGCAGATTTCATTTAACTAACTAGGCATTTTACGTCCGAATTTTTTACGCCGAATTTGGTTGCTTTGAATTCTGCGAAACTGTGTGATGGTCCCAGTGCACCAGATCCGATTATATAACGGAAAACAGAGAGTGATAATGACTTCATTTTTGGTAGGTCACCTCGAACAGGCGCATTAATTCTGCTTGAAGTGATTGGATTGACATTCGGTAACTGGGAAAGGCTCGCTTTTCTAATGCAGCACTTTGGGTGCGTTGCCGGAAAAGCCAATGCGCAGGTTTAGCCGGACCCACATAGGCGTCCTTATTGTCATTTTCTATGCAGCGTCTGGAGACAACTTGGAGTGATTGTGACTGGCTAGCACTTTTATTCTTTTCTTCACAATAAGGTTCTCAAGTAAATTATGTTTGTACGGCAGCGAAGCATCAGTGCTGAACACTGATGTCATGCTGTCGATGATGCTGATGATGGCCAGAATACAAGGTGTGTGTGAACACCAAGGAGGACATAGTGGATGCTTCGGTCACAACAGCGTTGATGGTCGTGACCTGCGAGGGTTGGTCGCTTCGCCTCTTTTAAATCAACGGCTTGTGTTTCCAGAACGCCTGCTTTTCTCGGGTATTAATCCGCGGTATCCAGCTCCGGTGCAATAAGACGAGAGCTGGTGTTGGTGATGACCTGTCGATCCTATGTCGTGGAAACTGTGCTCAACCGGATAATTTGTTGCGTAATTTGTGGTCCTGTAGGGTCGATGTGCTCGTCATAATCCGGTGGCAAGAGAACTCAGAAAAATTCAAAGTGAGGGGTGACTTCCTGGCTGTTTTCCATTTACTTTTGTATCCTTAAATTGTTTGTAATTTTTCGTGAACTGTCAGACGCAGTCAGAACCAGTAGTGCCCTTTTAATTTTTCGTCTGCAATGCGAAATTTTAAATCCTTTCGGAGTAGATTACAAGTATTAGAAGACCTTTGTCCTTGAAAGCAAACGTTTGAGTAAAAAATTTATTGGGTCATTCAGCAGGGCTCAGATTTTCGCACACTTTAGAGAACTACATGTTTTGAGATCACCAGTCAACTGACAGGAGTTATTTAAGTTATTAATCTCGAATGAAATTGATACGAAACACCACGAACAGTAGCAGCTATGGAACGTCACCTGCGGATCACGCTGAAGAAATTACTGATAATAGGGACTTTAATCAGATTCAGATGTCGGTCATTGTTACGTATGATTACATAAAGGTCCCTTTGTGTCAGCTGGCTCTTCTGGCTATGTATCTTTTGTTATTTGGAGGCGACAGAAATATATCGGAGGTGCATACAGGACCGACATTCGCTTAGGAAATATCTTCATCATCCCTCATCTGTGTTGACGTACCCAGGTTTCTGAGCTGTCCATCTGATCCGGATGGAAAGGCTGGGAGACTGGTGGTGCGCTTATCCTGAGAACCTGACAAGCATGCTCCAAATACAACACTACTTGTTTAAGTGGTACAAAGCGGATAATATCAAGTGCTGGGTTGGACGGTGTGGACAAAACAGTAGATGTTACGCTGTGTGGATACACAAGAAGACCAGACATAAAAAAAATGAGTGTTCACGAGGATGCAGACTTAGTGCCTGCTACGGTTGGAACTGTTCTAGAATCACGCTCAACATGGAACCCTCATGATCTTTTACTTCTCCTGCACACGAACCTCTCTTAAATTCCGCACCCTTTCTTTACCTGCCTGCTGTCCTCACCCACAAACGGACTTCCCTCAATAAAGGATTCAGCTTTTCTGATGGTAGCCAGTATTACTACGAGTTTCTCCCTCCTTATTTTGTCCGGTTTCACTGCTGCTGCTGCTGCTCCTGCTCCTCCTATGTCCGCTCGAGAGTCACCATAACAACAGCTTTTAGGAACTTCTAAGGTAGCAGTAATCTCTGTCTCCTTCTCCTCAATCCCCTCTATGGACTTACTCCCCTTTTTAACAAAGTGTTCATTTACTCTGCCACTTTATTGCGCCAGTCATGAGTTATGCGAAGTCGCACACTGGTTCGGACTGGCGGAATGCTCATTTGAAAATGACCGTTATAGCCAGAACGTTTCCTTCCCTTACAACCATACCGCAGTCCTATTCATTTCCAAACTGTCTAAACCTATGATCGATGTGGTCATTAGGAATTGGTCCACCCTCTCCACCATATCAAACCCAGTTTAACAATATACCAATCCTTTTCATTGTACTGTACGTAGGCGAAACTTTTCTAATGGTTTTGCGCGTTAACCACGGTGTCCTCTCCCTAACTAAATTTTAGACTCATCCTCCAAACATTTACGCATTGGCCACTCCGTTTACCGTCGCTGCTCATTCTAAGAGGCCGGGTTTCCTTACGGGTATCCTCTGCCCTCCTCTGACTCCTACGTCCAGAGGGTGATTTTCCGAACCGCTAAAGTAGCAGCCTGTAATAATCCTTGCCTCCTCGGTTCCATCTACCTACCGGCTGGCTTCCTTCCTTTCATTCATTCAAGTATCATTGTAGTGACCCACTCGGTTATTATGCGCCTACTCACTCCTCACTTAGCTACCCTCTCTCCGTCCTACTCTTCCTCTGGCTTTATCACCCTGACGGGTTTGGTGTACTATCCTGTAAAACTCCGCTCCATATCTTCCTATACTTAATTTCGTTTAACGGTTTGCTGGCTTCTTTCGTAGTGCCCTATAACCTGTCCTATTCAGTAATTGGTTTAGCTACCATGATGTTTCCTTGCCCACATCATAGACTCACTACGAATAATGAACTAATTTTGTCATTGTCATTTCTCAACCGTCCCTTAGACTGACACCTCATGAACCACAAATTTCTCAACATTCGTAAGACGGCAGCTATGACACAAATCTACACCACTCGTTCGTTCTTATTTCACGGTTGTCACCTCATTTATTTCTTCTGTCTTCCTCCTCTTGAATCTTCATCACAGTTGGATATTACTTGAGCCGTACAAACCGCCCAGGCACTTTGATGAAACGGTCTTCGGTTTTTCGAATGCAACTTCTCCTCGTTGTCCCGGATATCCTCCACCTGGGACCTTCGCGCCTTCCTTGTCTTCCCAGACAATTTGGGCTCTGCCGACCATTGTTGCTGTTTCTGCGGTTTGAATACCACTCTATTCTCGCGCGTTCATGTCCTCTCACGTGAAACCTGACAATGTATTTCTTTGTCCCCCAAGTACCTACCTCTTCAGTTTACCGAACTCTACGTGTACCGGCTCAACTACCCACCTCAGTGAATTTGCAGTCTCCACTGTTTCCTAATCCAAGGTATTTCTGCCGAATATAGTATAACCCATGCCCAGAAGCAATGCGCATACATTTATTTTTCGAAGTATTTATCATCATTACATTTCGACCAACTTGCGAGCATGCATTTGAGTGGAGCAATGCTTCTCGGTGTCTCGTCGTCAGGTTCTTACACACAGGTTCTTACACAAACAGGTTAATTTAAGCCAGTCAGCAAAAAATTTAACAGAGTAGAAAATGTCAGCTCGGACGCTACGGGTATGAGAGACATGTGGAAAAAAGCCGCATTGGGATGTCTCCTGACCAATGACAGTATGGTTGAACCGAAAGAAAGAAACTTGGATCGAACGGTTATGAACTCACAACTCAGCTCTGTGAATTCTGGCTCCACGGTTGATAAGCTTTCTAATGCTGCACCTCCTAAGTAACTTCAGACAGGCCTCGTAGACAACACTGAGTGCCATCTCAGGGTATGTCTTATGTATATAATGTGTGTGCCACCAGCAAGCTGTTAACAGTTTTAAAAACTCTTCTAAACCGTCAGGAAGGCATACGTTCGCGCATTCATCTCCACAACGTTCTCGCCTTACGTCTTGAATTAGCTGGCCCTACAAAATCACGAGTTGACATATACATGTAATCGACCTGGCGAGGTAGCTAAGCTTTCGGTTTTTGCTAGAACCTATCGTTCAGTTAGAGGTGGCCAGGTTTAAATGTGTTTTTGAACACCCAAATATGCCTTGGCGTAGAAAGCTGATTGACAAAATCCTCTTACAGTCATAGGTATTCTGGATTCATTAGGGTATCCTAATTGAGTGCCTTTTATGCAAAATTTTGTCAGCCTAATCATTGTTGCAAAGTGCATTGAAAAAGAGGTAAATCTCATCAAGATGACTACCAAAAGTTCGCTGAAAACACTTCGGAAGCCCAGGACCGGTTTCGTCCTTCTGCTTCGAGTTCATCAGGTAGGCACAGTCCCCGAGTTTTCGTCAACCTTACGTTTCACTGGGGACCGAATTGTACGAAATTCGCGAAATACACATGTACCAAGTGAAATATGAGGCGGCCTTTTTGCAGCACACCGCTTGGAGAATATCATAAACGAGAGGTTCAGCTTGGATTTAGTTGAGTCTCCCGTGGAAACAAAATTTGTGTGCAACCTAGTGTACTTCTCGAATTTCGTGCAGTTTTAGTTCAATGAGAATATAGGTTTGACGGAACCTCGGAGACCGTGCCTATATAATGAGCCCCAAGAAGAGCGGAACCGGTTGTGAGCTGTCGAAGAATTTTCGGCGGCCTTGTGAGCGTTTTCCTGTGGAAAACTACAACGCGATATCTCGAAACATCAGGCGGCTTTTGTGCAGCATGCTTAGTTGAAGAGTATCACACGAGAGATCAAGCTGAGATTCAGTTGAGTCTTCTGTGAAAACCAAATCTATGAGCAGGTGAGTTTATTTCGCCACTGAAGTAAGTTTATTAGCAGAATGTCCTCTGTGCTTATTTTTGCTGCTGTGTAGAACAGGAATAGTGCTGAACTGCCTTCGGGGGGCACGAAGTTCGAGAAATTATTATATTGACCCATCCACGTTGGTTTTCTGTGAACACGTCTTACGCTATCAGCTGTTCGTTTTCAAGAGTTCATTAGGCAGTGTTGGCTTATTCCCCAGCTCCGTTTCATTTGTAAGAGCAGTGCAGGTGTGAGCATTATCAACAACCTTCAGAATGGATAGGAATTTCTTTTTCCCATCGAACGGTGGGTGTAAGATGGGGATGCAAGAAAGTCAAACCATTCTCAATTGATGAACTTTCCAACTTGAACATGCAAGAATCTGTTAAGACAGGACTGCGAGGGGAGATCACGGCTACCAAAACAGTTTGACGGCGATAGTCGCCGTACATCAATGGTAGAGAGCAGAAGTTCTTAAGATCGGTTCCTGGGAGGCCGGTATGCATGTTATTCAGTCGTATCGCGTCACAAATAGTTTACGGTTTTTATGCAGACATTTCCGCCTTGCTAGATGTGACCTTTGGCCAAACTGCTCAAATTCATTTTACTTTATTTTCGGTTAAACGTAACCATGTCCAAGCTCCTCTTTGACATAAACTGTTCGATTCAAGTTGATTTTGATCAAGAGATCGAATCTGACTCATTTGCCAATTGTTCCCAGAGTTTCCTATATCATTTTTGAACCATACTTAGTAACCTCTGCCTACAATCTCCATGGGTTCCTTCGTGCATACGTATGTGCGTTTTTCACGGCATTTAGAAAATATACTTTATTTCTGTTCTTCTACCTTCTGCGTACTCCGAGTTGCAAACCCGCTTTCCTAGATGAAATCACCAACCACCAATTCTTTGTTTCAAGAAATAAAGTTAATGAAGTTTCCAGGGCCGGGCTTACCTAGTGAGCCCCAAGAGGAGTGAAGCCAGTAGTGGGTTTTCCAGAGTTTTCGTCAGCCTTATGAGTAGTACGGAGAAATACCGGAATACATTTTTAGATTATTGGGGGTGTACTGGCCAATCCGTAGGAGCCTCTCCCGTAAGCTTCGATTGAGCACTTCTGAGGCACTGCGCCGTATCATCGCATCCGCGAATAGCAACTGGCCGTCTTCTTCAATTTCACTTGTAAACGGAAATGACGATTATGCACAGTTAGGAAAACTAGGCGAATCGGTTAGTGAGCGAATCACAGTCCATCTGAACAAGAAAACAAGGTAAGAAATTTTCTATCCGTCGCTGCTGCTGATTTTTTTGGATTCAGTCGTTTCGCTCGGCATACAGAGACCGTATAAATGTAAAAAGCATTTATACAAAAACTGGAAGCCTGAGTGGAGACAGGGATGATCCGGGCGGACCGAAAACACTTTATTGTGAAGAACAAGTCATGTGAGTGTTAGTCCTGAAACTCTGCCTATCGGGCACCATCAGACGACGAGATAAGTAAGCACAGAGTCTTATATGCTGAGGATCTTGCATACAGATGTGCACCATTGGGCGTTTCGGGAGGCAGTTGGTCATATGTGAAAAATAGTGGATGAGACGTTTCACGGAGCATTGTATCTCAAAGACTCGTCCAGGTTTTTGCCCTTTAATGCAGTTTTCGTCTGGTAAATGAAACCAAGCTGCACTGGAAAGCCAGCCTTTCAATCTAGATTGGCTTCACATTGGCCCTCATTAAAATTGCCAAATTTTACTTAGCTCAGAGAAGGAATAAAATTCACCCGATGAGTAAAACTTCCATCTAAGTCGTTGCTCGAGGAAAGAGTGAACATGGTTGACCACGTGATGTGGATCCTATGGTTGAAGGATGAACGGCGCTATTTCCTGTCTAAGTGCAAGCTAATCACAGTTCCGATCATCCACTCGTGGCTAGACGGTTACGTTCAAACTACTAACCAAGAGGTCGCGGGTTCGGGACTTGTTGGAGTTCCGTGAGATGCGCTCTGCTGACGATTCCCAATTAAGATGAAACATATTTACAATGTATGCTCCTCGACTTTTCAGCATGCATTAGCTTTATTTGCAGGATAAAATCTCCAATAAAATTCCCAAATCTCCGCACAGTATTTATGCACCTCTCAACTGCGGTGTTTACCCGAAAAGTAGATGGAATGTTACCGGACGCTGATAAAAAGGTGATGTACCGTTTGATGATATGAAACTCTTTTTCCAACAATTCCCTGAAAATGCAAAATAAACTGTAAGGAGATAGCAAGTGTAAAATTTCGGTAGCGTAGAAAGTACTCTGCTAACTGTACTGTTGTTCGCTTATTTTATCGGAGGGAACTGTTGGTCAGGTTACAAGAAGCTTGTGTAGAAAGCAAATAGGAACGGTGAAAAACAAATCTTTAGGAAAGACAACTTCGTTGGCAAGAGTCTTGGACAAAAATTGGCCAATCTTTCGGTCGGCTGGGTAGTTGTGTAAGAGGCGCCTTCTATCCAAGTAGCCAAACCAAGCATCAGATTCCACATTCAGTCCTTCCAGGGTTCTTCCCGCTAAATGTGGGCCAGGAGGAGATCTCAACGCTGCATCCTTTATTCGCCTACGATTCTAATTATGAAGAAATAACCATCACCTTAAACTTTCCCGCCAAATCAGGCCCTTTCGGTTTTACAACGTGAATACAGATTTCAGTGCAACGTGTGTTTAGAGGTTCAGAGATAATTTTGACGCTCTTGCTTTGTGCACAAAGATCCCACCACAAAGCATCACCTTTGTGAAAAAATTCAGGCTTTTTCCTCTGGAAAACAGCCAGAGACATCATAACCGCGTGGTATGTACATGGTCCGGAACAGGTTCAAGCAATTCTACAAACCTCTTGAGAAGCGGAAGACAGTCAGATCCAGTTTTTGAGCTTATGTAGTTTTAGCGATTCATGCGAACTTTGCCCTCGAAACCCATATGAAGCCACTCTCTCAGTAAGAATTCTAGAGCCGAAATTCTACTGCCTGAAGTCTTTCGAATTTAAAAAAAACTTTTGCTCCAGATTATTGTGAACAAGCTTTTCGAGTTGTGTCGCATAAGACCCCTGTTGCATCATCCAAAATCGACGGTAACTTTGAGGCATAGTCACCCTTGTGTGGTAGGACCCAACTTCGTACCCTATTATGACTATTAGTTAATGAGATTCTGATCTCCAGCACCCGTGGTGTGCGGCTTCTAGGTCGTAAAACCAGACATTTTTTTAAACGGATTTCGGAATTTGTTCCAACTTCTCTATGCGAACGGTTAATTCCCTGAAAGTCTAGCTCATGGTGACCAGCAAGTAAGCTTAGGGGATTTATCCCTTCCCTTTTGCTCAGCTGGCGAGCGTTAACCAAAGGGATTCAGTAAACAGATTTGGTCAACGACCGAAGCCATTGCAGTGGGAATTTCGAAACAAAGACTATGCAACCAAAGCTATTCAAACTATTCCTGTTGCTTGACCTTAGTAAAGCGGACAGACAGAAATCCTCCGGTCACTATTCACGCCTGATCAATAGTCAGCGTTTCTAGATAATTCGTCGTGCTGCGGTTACATTTCGTTTAACCTTTATGGCATGTTTATAGGCTGACGTTTTTGGCTTGACTTGATTCAACCCGATTCGACCGTTTGTCTTTGATTAATATGCTAGCCGTGATTAAGCTTCCTTTGCCGATAACAGCTGTGGACCGGTTGGACTGACTCACAGCTGAGCCCTTGTGAATGGTACCATGGGTCACATCAGCATATTCTTTCTTGTATTCCCACTTGTATTCAGCATTAACTCCGCTCTTACACAAGTGCTCAGAGAGTTTTCTACGTTCACTATCGTGGCATTCAACCAGACCTTTGTATGTACACCGTCAGTGACTCGACCAGTACATCTATTGAACACTCAGCGTCACACTATCGGTTACACTCTAAGACTCCTTTGCAAGACACCAATCCACGAGCACAAACGGGGATTTTCAAAATGATTGTAGGATTTTTCGGACGTGGGAAATGGAATTTAAACGCAGAAGCAAGGTTGTGTAAAGCTTGCGCGATGCGCATCAGAAACTGCGTGCACCACCCATGTTGCATTAAGACTTTCATGGGATAACTTATATGCATGAAATCATAGTTTTGACGCATGTCTCTTTTCAGATACGCGGCCACTTCTGATCACACTCACTGTAGCTGAGTACACAGTCAATGTGAACACCACTCGCTCGCCCCTGATTTCGACATCTTGGCGTAAGTAGCAGAGAATGCCGTCAAAGAATCGAAGTAGCCTTGTTGATTCCCAAGTTCAAATAGACAGTTCTAGGCAGAATCTTGCACCAAAACCGCTTTACCGCTCGCAGTTAGGCGCAGTTAGGTCAAGAAGCTTAACCCACCTGCAATTGACCAGAAAATCGGACCGCTTGCAGGTTCAGCATCAAGACAAGCTCTGACTGGCCGAAAGTGTGGACTCAACAGCTAATCATGACTCAGTATCTGCCGTAGTCTCTGAAACTTTCTACAGGACTAACTTCCCATCAGTATGAGTGATTATCGTACGTGTGGTGACTTGCTTGTTCAGTTCCACTTTTAGGCACTAGTGCCATTCGGGGATCGTCAAAGTTGAACACTCCCATTCATGACGACATCTACTCAACCTCGTAACCACCTAGTTCTGTGAAGACGTGATCAACATTCGACAAATATTCTCAGTTGCACAATGATTTGGTTTTGGCGTGAGACTTGTCTGAATTCAGCTTAATAAGACCATCATAAACAAGTGATCCTGCTGGATTCAGTTAAGTCTCCCCTCAAAACCAAGTTCGTATGCTAATGAGAGTAGTTAGCGAAATCCGTCCAGTTTAGGCTCAAGCAGAACATAAAGTTAACGGGAGCCCGGGACTTGCACTTACCTGATAAGCTCGTAGCAGAAGCACGAAGTCGATCGTGTTTTCAGCCGTTTTATGTGCGGTGTGTTACGTCTAAAATTGATCATGGAGCAGGTCGGCCTCTTGGTCGACGCTCGACATCCAGTACTTCTCAGTAGCGATCTTAAGTAAGTCGCGTTTGTCTTCTGCTACACACATGGCTATCTGCCCTTTGATGCTGCCAGTCAGTCCCACTAACCGGTTATACCTGGAACGGTTCAATATTTTCCATGGTCTCACGCGACCCTTGCATGATTTACCCTGTGTCATCATATCAGTGGTACACTGGATCCTCACGAAATGTCCTCCAGTCTGTGCACGTCCCCCTGCCTTGCCCTTGATAAACTCCTCACGGCCAAGTCTGAATTCGATCAGCTTCTGTAGGCTCACATCATCGAACCACCCAAAAGTTCGTGCGCCTCATCTTAACGCATGGTCCCCGAGAAGAACTCCACTGAGCGGTGTTCGGGAGGGAACTACAGGGCCCTCCTTCAGTTCACCTTTTCTGATTGGTACTTTATCCCGCAAATGCATGACGGTTAGGCACGGTTGGCCACCGCTACTGTCTTTGGTAAGATCGAACAGTTATGTCTGTCTTGAGGTAACAGTCAGACCTCAGGAAAACGAACAGATGCCGTTGACACACATTTGGTCTCTTCAAATTCGTCAAATTCGCTCGGCGAATCTGGAATTTGATGCGAACGGGAAATATGTTATCCCAATCCAAAACATATACTCGTACTGGAAATAACACTCAACAACTCAAATTGGAATGCAGATGAAAAATTTCCAAAGGTAAGGCAGGCGAGCTAAAAAGTTGGATAGAATTCCCTCCCAGGAACAGTAATATTTGCTCCCTTTAGAGAATCAACAAGTCCGTTTGGTAATTCGGCAAAATGTTTAAGAGTTCATCGTGTCTTCCGATAAAATACAATCCAGGCTTCATACAGTGATTCACAGGAAGATGGTAAAACCGGACGAAATTTTGCGTGTGTAACATTTAGACTAATTAAATGAATCCAAATGAATCCAAACATGCGAATTTGCGGACACGATATTAGGCGGCGAAAACAGCACTCGTATGCATACAGCAATCCAGAACCTGAACTGTCTGCACCGGAATACTTTGATTTTCGTCAGTGTGCTGGAATTATGCCCACAACGACCGGTGGGTAGTCATTTGCGTTCTTTTCGTGAAGACGTTAACAACTATTGAAATGCACCTCCGAACGTTTCAAGCAATACAGCACACCTCGGTCTGGGCGTCAACGCAGTTGAGCGCCAGCTTGATGGAACTGTTGTAGGGTAAGTTCCCTATTGGCTGATCAAATCACAAAACTGTTGGAAAACCCGTTTGTGTCTATTCGAGAGACTGACTACTGATAAGTAGCATGTGCTCAAAGTTCAGAAATGTATCTTCGTAGGTCTCGTAACTCTCCATCAGTATTCACGCACAGCTGAAGGCCCGATTAAAGACAAGTGATTTTTCAGCTGGAAACTGAAACAAGTTATAATATTGTGCTTGTCGGTTGTTTTTCATCTCACTAAACGTAGTGTGAAACTTGATGCATGTTAATGATACTTGGTAGGTCACGCGTAACCCCGCAGCACACGGGCTATGTTGTTTTTCTTAAAGTCATCAAATCAATGACGGTTGACAGCTTTCCTTGAAAGACAGTTGCCTTTTTAATCTCCTCGATTTTTTGAAAATGTGTCCGCTGACATCATCATCGCCTGGTACCAACGAGTACTCCGGATATGTAGTTTACAGAGACTGTATGACGTTCCCTTCCTGCTCTACCACTGTAGTTGCATGGAAGCACAAGGGTTACGCTTAACAGTGCAAGTAGACGCAATCAGGTTTTTCCATCGATCGAATTCCAAAAAGAAGCATCAAATCATTCTGAAGTCAGTGATAACAAAAAAAAATGCTACGACTGTACATGCAATGCTATACTTTAATTAAATGTCGGCTGGCAGGCAGGAATCCTGAACATCTTCAGACGTCACAGTACAAAAGTTCGCTCACAATTGAGTGAAATTGTTCTAACTTGAAGGTGGATGATTCAACCAGAGAGTTACTGACTGGAGCCGCGATCGACGTACCAAGGATAGTCTGTCCTGGTTCTTATATCTGCCTGTCTGTCTGCCTAGATATCTACCTAAATTAGGAGATTGACCTTCGTTTTAGACTACCGATCACTTTTAATGACATATGTGAAGACAAAAAATTCAGCCGGCCAGCTTTTCTGGAGTGTAGCCAGATGCCTTCTATAAATATGGTTTATGTTCGGTAGGTATTTCAGTTCATATTAAACGACTGTTTTTATGATTACTTCGGCTAGTCCTCCCCCATGTACTACGTGTGAGGTGGAGGATAGGACCGCTGGCAAGCGCGGTAGTTAGGTGCAATCAGGAATCTGTTATTTCCGAACTCTCCCAGATTGGCTCGGTGAACTTCTGTCCTCGACAATCGTAGTTGTAATATTGGGTTAGTAGTAGATCCACACAGAAAAACTGGATTTACATCTATTCCGAGTCCACTCCCCTCATCC
>SJOL01005876.1:291134-303328 GCA_004794785.1 Opisthorchis felineus | reverse complement strand
TAGGTGACTAAGTCCGGGTGGAGACACAATCAAGTTGTATATTCGGAGTCGGTGCTGAGCATACGGATAATAAGAAGCGATTACTTCAGTTGTGCACTGATCATTATCTGTTCCTCGCCAGTACGAACTTCTGACACAAACGGACACCTTGAGATACTTCGAGGTCACCGAACGGAAGACAGTCGCATAATCGCTTGAACCATGTGGCTATCAGTTACCGGTGGACAGCCTCAAATAAATCTTGTCATTTCTTCTGGGGCACGCCAACTATTTTCCAAAAAATTGACTACAGGAGACACAGAAGATGAGCTGGCATTTCGTACAATGCGGAACCGCTGTAAATCAGAAATCCGCCAATGGAACATAAGAAACAAGCCACCATTCTGGACCTCTCCCGGAAAAACGGAAATGTGCTGTTTAAGTACATGAGAGATCGGTGCAGCAATAAGCCATCCGCGTTCTCCTTGGGGGGGCAAGAACAGGCAACCCACGACTGATCCAATAGTGGTATCTGAGGTCTACAGAGAACACTATGCAGGCTTATACTCAGCCCCATCGTTCTCGTCACATCCAATCTTGTCAAGGCGTAATTACGAGCACCCCCTAGCCACTTTGGTCTTCACGGTGGAGGGCGTTCGTCAAATCTTGTAAAAGATCATCCCGTTCTGCGCGTTGAGGCCTGACGAAGTCCATCCAAGAATCCTGAAGGAAACGTCGCACACACTGGCATATCATTTCTACCTAGTGTTTCGTCAGTCGCTTGACGAAAGCCACCTTCCCTCTTCTTGGAAGAAAGCGATTGTCACACCAATCTACAAAAATGGTGACCGACTATCGCCTGGCAGCTACAGGCCTATAAGCCTAACTAGCGTGCCACGCAAGGTGATGGAACGCATTCTGAAGCGAGCCATCCTAGACCACCTAACCTCCTACAACTTGATATCTCCAGTTTAACACGGATTTCTCACAAACCGTCTCTGCGTGACCAAAATGTCCGTATTTATGGACAGCTTAACCCAAGCCAAGCACGAGGGTTAAAGCCGTTCCTATCAGACAGAACATTTCGAGTGAAAGTAGGCTCGACTTACTCTTCGCCAGCGCCGGTCTTCATTGGAGTTCTTGAAGGCTCCGTTCTGGGACCACTGCTGTTCCTCATATACGTCGACGACCTTCCAGACGTTGTTTCAAGTCCACATCCACATTTTGCGGACAACTTGAAATCCTGGAGTTCCAATGCCAGCGCCCTCCAAATGGATGTATATGCTGCAAAGCAGTGGTCGTTGGACTAGCACATTCCTCTGAATGGCGAAAAGTGCGTCCATATGCCAGTCGGAGGAGACTTAGCCAACGCCTATGTAGTGCATGGTGAGAATGGACCAGAAAACATCACGAGGATAGATGCCAAAAGGATTAGGGTATCTGGCTCTCTTCAAACATGTCCTTCTCATTGCACCATGAGAAATCGGCTCAGAAGGCATTCACCGTTTTATGGATGATTTAGCGCACCTTCACCCGGAAAACGATTGTTCTGGAGATTGTCTAACCACCGCTCCTGAAGATGTCGATCAATCCGATTTTCCCTCTGCCTATTTATCCATCCATCCATCCATCAGTCCAACTATCTATCTACCTATCCATCTATCTATCTATCTATCTATCTATCTATCTATCCATGTATCTATCTATCTATCTATCTATCTATCTATCTATCTATCTATCTGTCTATCTATCTATCTATCTATCTATCTATCTATCTATCTATCTATCTATCTATCTATCTATCTATCTATCTATCTATCTATCTATCTATCTATCTATCTATCTATATATCTATCTATCTTTCTGTCTATCTATCTATCCACCTGTCTATCTATGTATATGCCTGTCTCTTTGTTTGACTATCTATCAATCTGTTCATCGTTGCGGCAGCATTCGCGTGCATCCACCAGTCATACGGTTGTAAGCTGAACCTCAAACACTGGACCATGCGTGTTTGGACCGATCCTTTCCAACACCTTTCGTCACTTTGCACTGCGAAAGCCAGCTCTCCATTCAGATCAGTTTTACTTACACTTGAAAAGTTTGGCGCAGATTCTTCCAGGCTGGCAACGACGAGCATGACCATCACTGACTTCAAGATGTCCATAAAGACCGGTGTCTGCAGGATCTTGGTGGAACAGTGATCTTCCTGAGATTTCGCAAATGCGAGATTCGGATGAGCGTTTTCTCTTTTGGTGTCTGTCAAATGGGTCCTTCAAACTGCTGTTTCCACATGCAATCATTCGCACACGCATTTAGTTTTAATGGGAACCTCAACTAAATCTCGGTTGAGTCATTTCTCTATCGTATTCTTCAAATGAATGTGTTGCACAGAGGCTGCTTTATATATCAGTCGGTAAGACATTCAAAATATCACACTATATTCCCTTGAAGGGATACTAATCCAATCTTAAGCTGTCAGAATGTTTGTAGCAGACTTTTGGGTATAGTTTCTTTAAGAAACAAACGTTCTGATTCCAGGTGAAGCGATATAAGGTAGGAAAATGTTTCTTCTGTGTTCCGCTGCAGTGGATACTCCGTGTGTTGAAAATTTGGAGGTAGTATAATGAGTTTGCTAGGTAACCGTACGTGCTGGCGACTTTACCATTTCTGAGGCTGGTCCGGATTCTACGAGATGTCCAAATACTGCTTTAGAGACCGTTGTTCAACCATCCAGGTTCTGTCATATGCTTGAGCTGACAGATGCAAACACAGGTTGGACAACCTCACCCTTGCGGGCGTCTGAGACGAACACTGGCCCTAGACTGACAGTTTAGTTTTCATAACACTCCTATTCCCGGTACACGGTATCCCATTTGTAAGCGTTCCTTGCGAGAACCATCAATCCCGTCTCCTACGCATTCGTGCTCTGAAGAGTCTTATGATTTGTCAATACGTGATCTCTGAGTTTATTTGATCAATGATGCCGTCATCACTGCCCAGGATATTGTGGTGTTGAAGGAAGCTTTCCTTCTCTCTCAGCGGTGGAATACCTTGATTGCGATTCTACACCTGTCCTACACTGTCTGTTTCAATCATATGTGACCCATCTTCTTTCATATGAACACGTGCGTGATCATCCTCCACATCGTTGTCATATTCATGAGTTTGCATTGCTTTACTTTGCGACCGTCTAACCTCATTTAGTGTGTTTGTTTTCACAATCAGCCACCTTTTGTTCGATTTAGCCATAGTTACTCCAGTTGCTTGCCCCACCGTCACCATCCGATCTGGTCAAATGGTTGGTGATCTCGCCTGTGCTGTCTCCGGTTCAGGTATTCGCTTCTCCTCTGTAGTAGGACCAGACTGGCGGAATGGAGCAGACTTCCGGTTTTTCTCAGTGGTTTTCGCTACTGATAGTGAAGGATATTGAGGTACAGGTAAATCCATCTATGAAACAAAACCTTAACTGAGGAAAGGAAACTTGCTAACTCAGTTTTTCAGTCATCAGAAAAAAGGACTTTACCTGAAGGATGATGAACTTGTACCGATGTCTCCTACGTTATTTTTCATCTTAGGAGATTTATTCTACGGTTGTCCATCAACACCGGAATCCTTCTGAACCTAAGTCTCAAGTGTTACATAATGTCCTAAGTGTGGGCTCAAAATTACGAAAAACTAGCAAAGTTTATTGTGCCTTTTTTCCCGTAAGAAAGGTCAACCTGTGCTCGGCACGGCACATTCATCTTTGAAAAAATCATGAAACGCGTAAACCCAGGACTCACCAGGAGAATTCGCGATTTCTGGCTAGTAATTGAAGACAAGACGATTTAACAGTGAGTGTATGATTAGGAGCGCAACTGACTTAAAATTATGCAGGATGTGATGTGACCAGTTAGAGACATGATGTGGATTCCATGGTTTGTGGATTCGTGGTGCTGTTTCCTGTCCAGGTTTGAGTTGGTCCTACCACTGATCAGCCACTCAAGGCCGAATGGCTTATTCTGCACCTACTAGGCTGGTGGTTGCGAATTTGGGATTCCCCTTGAGTCCCAATTATGATATGCACACTGTTCCTCGGAATTTCAGCAAACATTGGTTTCACTAGCAGGGGAATTTACCCCGACGTCCAGGCAACTAATGCATTCTGAAGGAAATATAGGGCGAATGTTTACACCACATCATTTCCTCCTAACATGTGTGATACGCCAGTTATGGCTTCCTGGCTGTTCAACCGGACGGTTACCAAGCACGATTACGGCAGTTTGAAGATCAGTTTGGAGCTTGAATTCACCAAACCTGCTTACCCCATTATTCCAAGTGTTTCAGCGAACTTTCGTCTCCCAAATGTAATGGATATCCGACAGAACGATGGACGGATAGAGAGACGAGGAGATAGATAGATGGACAGACGGACAGGCAGACACAGACAGGTAGTCTTGCCAACAACTCATTACAGCAAGTATTACCAATGCAACCTCTTTTGTGTGTATAATGGCCCGATAAACTTGAACTAGGTGCCATTTAACTAGTTCATAGAGCTGCTAATGGAAAGAACAGTTAGCCAAATATTATGCTGGGCGGAGGGCTTCTAAGCTATTAAGGTGGTACGCCAACACTGTAGTCAACGTAGACCTGGACTGAGTGGTATGCGCCTCCACAATCCAGATAAGCATTCACAACCTATAGCCCGTTTCACTTTGCTGGCAAAATAAAACATTGCTGTCGTGCCAAACAGGGCCAGTTCAGTGAAGTAGTCGTGGACGAACGCGTCTCCCGGATCAAACCAGCTTATGAGAGTCATACTGTTTACTTCATCCTGCTAGGAGAGGGAAATAACCGAAACCGAGGAATTAGGTAGTAGTCTTGCCTGATGTATTTCTACACCAAAAGAGCTCGCAAGTATTTCAACTACTATAAAAAACCTTTATGATTGTAAACGGGCTTTCATTGTAATGGTGAGGATCGATCAAACATCTCATTAGTGCTGCTGTTCCTCCACCAGTGGCCACAGTTTTGTCAATTTTCCTTGCCTTAATACGCACCATTCAACTGGTGCGTATAACCGAAAGGACAGTTGGTCAGGTGTTCTGTTGGGCAGAGATTCACGGGTATTAGGTGATGCCCACGTTACTCCTGGATAGTTTTCACAACAGAATAATCCATTCCATGCCCCGGGAATGACTTTAACTCCTGATTAGCCTTTTGACTTCCGGAGACAATCCGCTGAACTAATTCGGGAAAGTTTTGGGATTCGGTTGACCCAGCGATCTATTCATTGACTTTTCGCGTGGCTGTTTCCGTCACTTGAAGTGCATGACTACTTATTTGCTCAAAGTTTTCCTGGTGTAGATAGTCACGCGGTGAGTCTCTGATCAATGATCATGCCATAACATCTCGCAATAGTCTGGTCAGGTTTGAGAAATGGGCTAATACCTGTTCGTCCACTAGACTGGGATAATCCGAGCGGCCGAGGAAACAGCCGTAGCCTTTATTCACAAGTTATTTATAATCTTGGTCCACGTAGACTTTTGCCACCAATAAGCTGGTTCTCGTTGATTTACGTGCAAAACCAAGAACCCAATCATTCAAACGGAGGTTTATCTACAGATTCGGGAATATAAATAAAATAATAAAAATGCACAAACCACAAGTGGTGGGTCTACGCCGGATTGTATACACCGGTTTGGGAATTGCTAATTTCCAACGGATCCCGAAGTCCACCCAAACTCAAGAAAACGTAGCTACAAGATAGCGAAACCACGTGTTGATTTATCCGACAGGTTCGATGACAAGGTCATCTCAGAAACAGAACAGATGGTATAAGCGCTAAACCACAGTAACAAAAACGGGGAATCACGTTGTACGAAATAAGAATAGATGAAAAGAGGCAACCGGCCGTTGGTCAATAAACACAGGTTTTGGAACTGTGTATGACTACATTCAGTGTATCCCTGACCGGTGTGCTCTGATCCAAAAGTGACTACAGCTTTGGTCTTGCTAAGACACGTTTGCTCAGCAACAGCCGATCAGCTGGTGACATATCCAGAAAGCAAAAAGTTAAAACGATCAGCAACCGTCAGGAATGCCGCTGATAATCGTGAAAAACAGCAGTAAAAGGAATGTAACTAGCCTATTTACAGAGAAGCGATAGTAACATCTGTACTCCGTTGAATGCATATTCGTCGGAGAGGGCGCACATTCCCGATCACATATCTCCGGCACTTTCAAGGAAATTCTCAAAAAAGTCTCCCGGAACGTTGTAAGATCACTACAGTTTCGTGCATATGGTAGTAGTGCTCATTCACTGCTTTTTTTGCTTCTGATCACAATATAAATTTTGTTTCCTAATTACCCAAACTAGAAAGGGGTATTACGCAACCATCTACTGTACTCAGTTCAGTGCCTTCTACACTGCTGTCCAAGGAGCCAGAAACAGATTAACAGAAACAAATTAAACAGATGCCATGGATTAATAACATCTGCAATCCTCACTTTTGATCGCCAGCGTAACTCTCGGCATCATGGCACAACTATGCAATCACCTATTCAACCTTGGGGAATAAACAACACACCAACAGGGTAACGTCATCTGCCAGGTGAGACACTTAAATCTTCATGTCACTTCCAAGTCCGAGCACCTTCTAGGAAGTCTTTGGGAACAATACAAATCGGAGCCGTGCGACGGCAAAGCAGCCAGGAGTCGGCATGGCCCCTACTAAAGAGCGATAGCTGGTTGAAATCTAAGGGAAGCGGGCGGCTTACAAATGGCTTCGACGGCTGAGGGCACTTGGGACGAAGTCATTGATAGCTGCGGTAACTCTGTGTTTTTTTCTTTAAATAGATGCCGAACCAACCTATCGCTACTGCGTTGCTTGTTCATAGGAAAGTGATTTCTGCAGAATGCTTTCCGGCCTTTCGGTGTTTAAAACCAGTCGAAGTTAAAGCAAATGCGAGCCGCCTACTTCGTTCCAAATTGCTGTAACAGGTACGCACACATTGCTAAGGTGTATTCTATCCTTGTCAGGCCTCAGTGGACAATGGCAAAAGTCCCAGTTGGGAACCGCGATTTTTTATGTGTGATCACTGATCACCGGTTCTGGCAGATCAAAATTATGTTACTCTAATATAGACTCGAGAATGTTCAGCAGTGAGCTTGCGGACTACAGAATCCACCATGCCGATTGTCGTTACTGATTGCTCAGTCGTTGACAGTGTGCTGTACGTCGAGGATCACAATGCACTACTTTGACGCATGATTCGAATATTTGTGTTGTGAAGGATGATTCCTCAAAAACTGTGTTTGACTGTGATACTTCACCTTGAGCATTTGGTTCAAAGTCCGACAGCAGAGCCTGTGAGGACGCAAGGCTTTTGGCGACTTTTAGCAAGGCCACTGACTCAAAACCCTGAAGCGCTAGGCAGTGGATGTAGGGGTGTTCACCATGCCACCGACCTGATGCCCGAACCCGCCTAACCCCAGTGTTCTGGTCGGTACAATGGGCACAGACAGTAAAGAAAAGTTTCCTATCTTCTGATGCTGCGACATAGAGCAGATGTGTTTGGAGCCATATCGATCTCGTTGAACGACTTCTTTATTTCTCGTCCGTAGTGGATAATATGACTGTGGTCACGGTTAGCCCTTGTTGGAGCAGGGTATGCTACATTTAGGGCAAGCTTATATAGCCCGTTCCCGATCAGGGGAAGCCAGCATTGTTGTCTCCATAAAGATGGAAGTGCTGGTCAGTTGTAGTAAACATGTTGTTGCCTTCGCACGTTACTGGCAGCAGGCAGTGCGAGTATATCCTCTGAAGGCCTGGCAACTCGATTACTCATACTACTTGAGACCCACACTTGATCTAAATGCTCCCATTTGGACATCGCGGCATGGCTGGAATTTGTGAAGCAAACTTCCAATCTGCAAACCGCATGAGATCCCAGACCCGATCATCCAGCCAGGGTGGCGGCTTTTGGTCGACAACCTACTCCTGCAAAAGCAGTTAAAAGTAATTGGGTAGAAATTCAACGGTATCCGAGTTTTCCCCTGAACGTTTTTACTTGGGAGACATTACCAGCAAACTCAGCTGCACTGGTCTTTGCTGTCCCCCTTGTTGGGGACCCCTAGACGGTATATGATGGTGTCTTGGAAAATTCGCCATCAACATGCAATAAAGAACCCTTCTTTTCTGGCCTAGTTCCAACTGTAGGTATACAAATATGAAGTTATTAATTATCAGTAACAAAACGAACACTCTGCTGTTTCAAAATCTTTTTGATGAGTTTTCCCGTGATTTTCTCTCGTTGGATCAGCACGACCCAGCGGACTTTCCCGCAGTTTCCAAGTTCATTTCACACAGTTTTTTATTCCCTCCAAGACCAGCCGATTGGTTAAGTTAGACATAACTTCTCCCTACCCTTGAATCCCTGTATAAGCAGGAGTGCTTCACAACAACTTGGGCATGTTCGTGTCACTGGCCTCACAAAATGCCACCAGTTTCTTCACATTTGGACATTTTGACGCAGATTTGCGAGATCGACTGGTTTGAGGTCTATTTTACTGCGAATGCCTGAGTTGCGCATGAAGCCTGGGTGACGGTGGAAACACAAGCGAGCAACGATTAATGGGCACTCATTTTGGGTCAACGTTATGACGAATGCTGTTGCAAGATCGAGCACATTCAGTCGTCTATGTTGAGAATGTTGTATTCTATTTTGGGTCACACTAGGTGAAAGATAGCTCAGAAGAAATAGGTTGATTCATAAAATTCCCGGTTTTACTGGACTTTTTGGTTCAGGCAAATAACAGTGGCATTTGGGGCGTTTAGTTCACTCAGACACGTTCGCTTGAGGCAGACAGACAAATAGACAGACAGACAGACAGAGAGCCAGGCGGACAGACACGCAGGCGAGAAGCCAGCCAGGAAGTTAGGCAGGCAGGCAGGGAAACATTCTCGCGTGAAAGTGACCCCACCTAAAAGTCATTCAAGACATATTCTCGACGAAGTAATAGCAACCACCTTGGGTAGACTGTTACATGAATTCCGTCATTTATTCAGACCTACTCGGTGGGAACTTATAAAGTTAGAGGCAAATTTAAGACGCTTCCAGCCGTTCGCCGGACGGTGCCTTGTTGCAAACCAATTCAAGAAGGTACCAGGGTTGCTTTCGAGAAAGTGCCGTGGTTCGGAATATTACTTCCCAGATGATAGCGGTACTTGGGACCCGGGCATTTTATCCTCAGCAACACTTTTGTTACTACCAAGGACCAGTAGTGGGTCGTTGCGCCCATTTTTGGTGTTCGATTTGGTGACGCGAAAGGACGCTTAGTGTGAGAGATGAACATAGCCGCTAAGTCAAGCCCAGACTTTCTCACCCGTGTCATTTCAGATGCTTGTATTTTTCTGACATAGTTTTTAAAAGGTAGAGCATTCTTGAGCGGATTCCAGAGCTTTTAACACTTTGCTGATCCAACCTTGGATTCCTCTGCAAAAGTAGTGAGTATGGTTTTTTGGACGAAAACTATCGAGGGGTCTTTCACGAAAGAAGTGCGAGGCTTCGCCACTATGGGGGAGAGTTGCATAAACACATCAACGTCTAAAGCAACAGTTTAAAATGCCTCAGAATCTGTACCAGGATGCGGGATTTGCGAAACTCACATTTACATCACTCTGGTTTCAAATCGCCCCTGCCGTCCCCATGTAATGATTCCCGTTAGGCCGCATCAGTAGTGGAAGCATTGGCTTACCGGATGTGGCTGGTGTAGTTGAGCCTACTGTATCAGGAGTTAGCTGTTGGGCAACGCCCATCAGTACTTCGACTTGTCCCCTGCGTAGGCTAGAACTGGGCTATAGACAGTTCAGCCCGTGCTGTAATCCAAATTCCATCAAGCCAATGGACCACTGTATTGGTGATCTCCTCTCGAAAGTGGAGCTAGAAATCCAAGAAGCACTGCACAGCCGTTTCAGTGTTATTGAAAAATCGTCACCAGTGCACACCTCACAAAATTCCAGAGATTCTCTGACATGCCACCTCTCGCCAAGGAGGCTGAACACTTGACCTTTCGGCCGGACCTTCTGTTCGAACAACCTGGTTGACCAGAGCTGAAGGGTAGCAGTGTTCACGTTTTCTGATCTCCCCAGAAAAAAAAACATGGTGGCGGGGAGAGGTAAAGCAAACTAAAATGAACCCCAGAACTCCAGTGCCGCTTGATTTCATGTTACTCGCGACTAGATTAGAACCGATAAAGAAATGTTGGTAGAAGGGCGCAAGTTACCTCTAACCGATTAATCTGTTTGAGCTAAATTGTTCCGATACTAGGTAACGATGACTGACACATGTAGTTCGAATGGCTTTGCAGTTGGACAAGAACAACCACCACTGCCTGATGGTGAAAACGTGAGCGTAGTCATGCCCGTCGTGGTTAGCCTCGCCGAGCCTGAGTAATGTTTATTGATCTAAATTAAGCGCCGACAATATCCGCGTTCCTTTACATTCTCTACACACGCCAATGATATCAGAGAATTAAAACAGGTATTGGCGATCTCTAAGCGGGATTCATACGTGGCTCAACCCTTCAGTGATCTCGGAAATAGGGTATTATCAATGCAACACTTGCGGGTTACTTCGCTGGTTTGCGATGTGATCTGACATACTTGCTGCAGTGTGCAGTCTCGCGCGAGGGATCATAGGATTTTAAATATGATCACGCCCAAAATCTCAGAACTCTTGCGCGTTTCACTTCAACTGATATGTTTTCTGAGCACTACCATCTGATTGAATGAAACTGTTAAAGCATTATGGGAACGAGCCTGACTACCGCATCAATAGTAACTCGTTTTCTCAATATTTGTTTTGTAATGTTTCACAGTGCCTTCATTATCCTAAAGCACCACCCCCATCCCCTTGACACTGACCATAATCTACAAGCTATTGAAGTCCCACGGGGAATCACACAAACACTAATGATCCCGAATCCTCCAAAACATTCAATTTTTGCTTTTCAGTTTGATACATTTCTAATCCGATTTCAAGCCGCTGTCTATTGCGTTGGTTGCTGTTGAGCACTCTGCCGACGAGAACGCGCAGAGCTTCTGTCTCATAGAGATGACCGAAGATAATCAACGATTGCTGAATGTAAATGGACTGTGAAAAATGAATCAAACCGAAATCCATAACGAGACACCAGGCGAAACTCTTCGTTCAGGGATTAAATTTATTTTGCCCAAAGCAAGTGTATTATTTGAGGAAAGATAGGGATTTGCATGGCGTTTGATTTCAGGAGAATGATCTCAGATGGATAAAGTGACTTGATTGATTTCGTATCGGTCAACACATCTTGTCATCATCCATATTTTCATATCCCGCTGTTTGACCAAATACAAAGAAGGTGATTGATAAAATTTTGAAAAGTTTTCAATCACCCAGTTATTCTAACTTTATTAGCTGTCCAAAACATGAAAACAACACATTGTACGACTTCCTTAGTGCAACACAGAAAATGCTGTAAAGGTATCAAGGCCGCAAAATGTTATCTAGCGACACTCCAGATTGTGTAGTATTTCAAAACAAAATTTGTAAGGTCATTTTTAATAGTTTGAACATACATTTGCCATATAAGATGAGGTCTGTTCGGCTCAGGACCACAATCAAACGAATGTTTCCGCAATGCGCCAACGAGAGGATATATCAGTCGCAACTCCTTGTTTGCGCCGACACGAATCTTCAGAACCAAAACCACGCCGGAATTTCTTGAGTTTAGGAAAATCACTACTCGGAAATAGAACACCGTCTTCCATGTTTTAGCGTACTAGCGTACGTTACCAATAAACAAGTAAATCGCAAATGCTTGTTATGTACATTGTATTGACAGACTACGTGCTATATTTGCTGACCACCTACCATTCCACAATAAAGATTCCGTCGTGATGTTCAAAACTGATCCGGCTGTTAGCTTATTCACTAGAAGTCGACTCGAGGTTAGTTCATGGTATGGCCTCATCTCCGGCGACACAGTTGCACTTATTTTGATTCTTGGCCACAATGCAAACACTGGAGCACAGTATCCATACAGAATACATACATACACATACAGTATATATACATTACAACAAACTACAGGATAAATAGAGCTCTTAAGTAACCAAAAATAAAATTTACTTCAGTATTTGCGGGACGTAATTTGGAAAAACAGGCATCTTATCGTAAAAATTATTATT
>SJOL01005876.1:270984-287147 GCA_004794785.1 Opisthorchis felineus | reverse complement strand
CTACTATTGGGGGTGATTCTGTGAGATAACTTTATCATGAATGAATGTGTAGGTAGAAGATCATTCTACGCCTATGGATCCATCAGTAAGGTTGACCATGCCACCAAATACAACAGTCTTGTACAGAGCTGAAAACCGGTTCCCATGTTTTAGTCAGACAAATGCATGTGGTGATTTGGTTCGGATGCCTTCACAACACATTATTGCTGTTTTGGATTATTTCATTACAACATCAGATGTTACATACTAACTCTTGTCCTGTTTTAGTCGTCTATTAGTCTGATATCAAAGTCAAACCTCATGTTTAGAGACAAATGTTATTGTTCCTATCCCACTAGGAGCTGCAATCTACAGACCCTAAATGTGTGTACCAGGTCAGTTTTTACCGATATACCACAGAAGTATTACTCTATCGGCCGAGGTATACCAGCGAACAAACTAACACTTTGTTCTGGATTTTCACTATCATGCTAAACGGAGGCGGAAACGAAAAGCCTGTGACGAATACATGAAAGGCACTTGGTTTCCTAATAGGCCTGCGTGGAGCAGTGTACAGTAGGTTCTAGCCAGAACCCCCTGTACATCACCTGGTTCCCGGTTAAAAGTAAATTTTGGTACGAATGTGTAGGCTTATCTTGAGTGGCAAACGATTTTCAGAATTTCGGGGGATTGGTGATCTGATAGTTCGCTGGGAATATATCCTAAAATTTTCGAAAAGTTTTATCCATGAACAAGCATTCAAGAGGCTTATCACTCTGCCCTAGATGCGTGATCCGTATCAAGAATATGTAAAATATGTTTTGATACTAACCGTGTACTCATATTCCAATTTCCGATCACTTCGCAATTACCTTTTTTTGTTTGAATGTTCAGCGCTTGATGAGAACTTTCTAGCGTCTCCTATTAATGTCCTGCTTTTAGTGGCTACACTAGTTGTTTCAGGTGGTGCCAAGCGTAGAACTGGTGAAGAGATTGGTCAAGCGCGGCAACTGTCAACGGGCATCAATGAGTTGTTTTTACAAACAGCTGTGGATCATTCAGCTGGTATACTCAAAGAGCTCTACAATGAATGCCCCAGCAAAGAAACCGTCATCGAGGGGAAGATGACGAAACTCATCAAGATCAACAATGGAAGCCTCACTCAAAATAACTGTGATGTCAATCCCAGATTCAGGAAGGCCACAGAGAACGGCCTTTTTACAGACGTTCGACAGGTTGTAATTTTTACGCTCTGGTTTGGCGTTCCTGTGCTATTATCCTTTTGTAATTAAAATTTACCCTGCTTTTAGGCTGTTTTGTCGTGTGATCGGAATCTGCAGCAGAAGTTGTCCTAGTGGCATGAAAGGATACAAATTTCTTTATTCACACCGACGTCATTAATATGACATCAAGGCTGATATGAGACGAAAGAACTCCGGGTGTTTCGTCGGACAAGAATGAGTGGAACACTTGTGCCATGAACAAGAGACTCACGCGAGTGTTACCCTAATGTGTAGCGTCAAACAGCCCGGTGTGGATTGTTCACGGCGATCTAACTCGACAGAGCACTTTCGGAAGTAGTATTCATTAACACAGCTTATACGTTTGTGTCTACACAAGATTGATAAGAGGGGAACCTGGAGTTCGAAAAACTGATGTACATGCCATGGTCTGATAGCTTTCTTACGTAGCGAAAAGAAGGAAAACTATAATAAATGTAAATAACGTAAATGTAAATAAATAAATAATAATAATGTAAATGTAAATAATAAATAATAAATGTAAAAGCTGCGCGAAGTAAATCGGTCGAATTAAAGAGCGTAAGTCTCGGAGAAATAATCATCTTTATTCAGTGAACAAGTGGTTTTGAATTCTTCAGGATTCCTATTAATCAACTAGTTTGTTCACAAACCTGTCACTTGCAACATTGAACAAGGTCTTTCAATGCGATCTGTCGGTTTCTTGTGATCCCGAAGTAAACCCATTGGAGACAAAAACAAAAAAGTAACGTTTAGATGGAATTGGAAATAAAGCAGCATACTTATTACATATGTAGTCCAGTATTTGTATTTTAACAGGCTAACACTAACCTCTGTGCGTTTTGCGTAGCACAATAAATCAAACCTTCGAGTTGGGTTTTTTAAGAAAACGTTATATTTTCATATTCTCAGTTACTATCATTGAACTACTAACATGAATTCTCGAGATTGGTCCAGTGCCGTTTACCCTAGAAGAATATCCTCAAAAATGCGCTGACCCTTTTGAAAATACTGGAGACGTAAACGATGATGATGCTACCAGAAATAACCAAGAGTTCGTTTGACTTATGACGTATTTAAAAGTACGATTCTAGTAGCAGGATAAATTTGTACCTTAAACGCGGCAAGCTATGCCGTTGGCCAGATGCATATACCGTGATATCGATTTAAATAGAATGGAGCATTTTGAATTTTCCCTAAATAAGAACTTTCCTCATGGTTTTGTTGGTTGTGTGGGTGAGTTTTTCGGTCACAATGGAAGCACTTCGGTTCATCGATGTATGGCTCAAGAGAGAAGCAGGTGGAAGAATTCCAGAGTGTTTCCAAAGTCCAGAAGACATGTTGCCGTCGTCAAAGCTTGTCCTACTCAACGTGCTGACCTTTACTGGTAAGTCTTGCACGATCATTGAATGATAAACCTGGCAGTGAACAAAAGCTATTATTCAGAAACAATCTTTGGCAATAAACATGAATGATCAGTAGTTCGTACTGCTTAAATAATAGGTTAATCCGGTTACACACAAGCTGTACTTAGTTCAAACGAAATTCTCAAACCATATGGCGACGAATTATCTCCAGTTGTGATCAAGATAAACAACCAGAGGATACAGAATACATAGTGCCATGTATACCTGGTTGCTAGTTTGTTTGTCGAGTTAAAGAAAACGATCAAGAAAGCTTCCTCATCGTTCGTGAAAGTGCCACCGCCGTATCGTGCTGAAACAAAGCAGCACGGTGCAAATGTTAATTGATGCGTTGTCGGCTGGGACCAGAATTCTCATTTGATTGATTGCGGTGGCATGTTAGCTTCTTTTCCAATCATTTGTCGGCATACGACCTTTAAGCGTTCATTCTCGCATTCCTGTATGTTGGCGGTCACAAAATCTCTGAAATAGACCTCTCCGTTTTCATGCTGTGTTATTTTGCGCCGTGGTAGATTCCGGTCTGTCACTGCTTCGATGGTGTTTGCTTCCTGTTGATCACCATGGTTGAGCCACGGGTTTTTCGCACGCAGTGCTGCCTAGATTCATAGCTGTTTGTCACGTCAGTTAATTGAATACTTCGTGCGGCACCATGCTTGCTACAATTTTGATCGTCTTGTATCTCATTTCGCCAGGACTTTCACCAGATCTGAACAGAATTTTTGCCCCTAGTAATTGTATATGGATGTCACATGGAAGAGATCGTATATTCTGATTGCTTCATTATATATTTGTCCAGCCATGCACGTACTTCTCATCCGACTTTCCCAAAATAAAACTTTTGCGGCAACTTATAACAGCAGCCTTAGTTACAAAGGTTTATCACAACTTGTATGCAATGTGGTGTTCACCTAGGACATAGATTACGGAACTGGAAAGAATGCGCCTGCGTAATGAGTTCTGTGTAATGCAAAACCACTTGTGGTTTTCCAAAGGTTTCCAGAAATCCTGTTAACAAACTAACCTGTCATATCGTGTTCAGTGGGCTTGGTAAATGGCATTGTTTCCGAAGCTGTTGGCGAATCTGTGGTCTTGAGACAAGTCTGCGTGAAGCAGCGGTTGATGCATGAGCTACCGTGACATCATCAACTTTTCTGCTGCACGCATGTACAACCCGCTTCGATATCTGCTTACCCCAAATTTTGTCCCCTAAAAGTTCTGGTTATCTGTCATAATACGAAACATTCCTCATTCATTCTGAGTTGCACGGTGACAGAGTACTTTTGTACTTCCTTGAATAAATTCTGGGTGTAACGTATTTCGTAACGGACGCTTCATGACGTAGTAAAGTGTTGGGTGGCCCTGAAATGTTGTCCATGTAGTGTACAGGGCAACTCATCCTGGTATCTTAAAGTACCTTTAGCCCCATCTTCTTCATCGCCACTTCAGTGCTAAATCTCGACATCGAAAATATAATTCTTGTCTCATTCAATTGCTGATGCATCTGTTTACTAAAGCCAATTTATGTATTTTGGAGGCTTTCTTGGTTTATGTTACCCGTGGTGTTTTGTCTGCTAAATGGTATGTGTGAAATTGTACAGTGTAACATATGTAATGAATATCCATTCTTTCTTACCGATGTCCTCGTTTGACAAGAAATTTCAGATACACCTTTAAAATATCTGGCCTTGATGGTACAATTTTTGATACATATGGACATACATTATCTACTGAAGCAAGCAAGACGATAAAATGTATAACGGGTAAATTCATGTCTCTACAAAGTCTGGTTTCATTAATCCAGCCAACCAATACAAAATACATGCTTTCGCAATGTGTACAGTTTATGAGTTTAAGCAACTGCATTATGCTGATACACTGTGATGAAAACAAAAAACATAGTTTACAATGAGCAGGCAGACAAGTTTGGAGCAAATTAGAAGATCATCTGGGGTCCTGATGGGTATAGATTTTATAAAACTGACCACATTCATTCTAAAATGGGAGTCGTATCCATTCAGAAACCATTTAGGGTGAGTAACCATTTTATTGAAGGATTAAAATGCGTATTCTTATCTAGTACAATGCTTGAAACGATTAGAAAGGTTAACAGTTTAGCGGAGGACTTTCTATTGGGATAACTAGTGAGGGCGACAAAAAAATCAGAATGAAGAGACTCAAACGAATTGAACAGATTCAGAATTCCTCTGTATCACAGCGTTTTTCGTTACTAGGTAAACCGACGTCCTCCTGTCCATAAATGGGCAACATAAAAATTATTTTCGAATATCAAGAGGACCGCTGAAAACATATTCAGTGTCAATTACACTTCAATAAACTGGCGCAAGAGGTACTAGACAATTTTTACTTCCACGAAACTCCCTACTTAGAAGGTTGCGGAAAACATTTCGAGGTCATTTCAGCCAACATATAAACCGATAAAATATATTGTGATATCCCGTATATCGTACCAGGTGCAAAATAAGGTCTTCTTTATGCGGCATGTTCCCAGGGAGGATACCACAAGCGAGAGGTTTACTTGAAGTCCTCTAATCTTCAATACCATTCGCAAGCGAGTATCTTTTGTCATCCGTTATGTTTTTCTTGATTACCCCAGCCAAAGGAGAGCTCTGGAATAGTTTGAGATTAATTGCCCAAGGACAGACCATTGAAGAATAAACGGCTCTTCTTATTGACTGTTGGATAACCCAGAAAATAGCGTTTACATATTTTACGTTTATTTATTTGTCACTGAAAGAGCTCCCGAAAATTGTAGTCCAATTCCCCGTTGCGGTTTTGTTCAAGAGAAGGAGCTAACGAAATGTATTGCAGTTTTGATTTTATTTGATCCCCTGACACAATAGTAACTGACTTTTGGCAGGAATTAGCTAAGAAAAATGCAATATTGCAGCACATTAATTTGGCCAGTCTATTGGAGCCTGTGATGAACAAACTCTGTGTTCACTCACAATATCTCACTATCTGTTTTCACACAGAGCACGCGTTTCTCCTTTTCCTTGATTGTTCCGATTGACAGGAAGAGTACATTTGGAATGCAATGTTTGGTGAAAAGTATCCTATACGTTTTGTTTCTAGATTACAAGAGGAGCGCGTGGTCTCTTTGAAGCTTCCGAAATTCAAACTGGAACAGTCCCTTGACTTGACAAGTTCACTGCAAAAGTTTAACGTGCGTGCTCTAGTTCGGAAGGGGAGAGCCGATCTTTCCGGTAAGCTTCAGCCAACCTTCGCACAAATCTTGTCAGTTGGTGAAGTGTATTCATTAGCAAATTACTTCGACATCAATGAAAGTTTTAACTGGTTCCTCATGAAGTTTTCCAACTAGATATGCCACTTGGAGTTGGATTCCTGTCTCACTTGATACGATATTCAAGATATGGCTGCATGTCGCCGTAGAAAAATTCTTACGCGTGATTCAATTTGGAATGAATATATTTTGCGAGCTGTGTAAAATTTGATGTTCAAGTGTTTGACGAAGCTCATGAAATTCGTCTACTACGTTCTGCCCAAAAACTGCGCAGCCAGTAGTAAGCTGCTTCGAGCATTTCAACTTTCCTATGACTGGTATCTTTAGGCTAAGAACAATTTGTTAGGGCTTGCAACGTTTGGATGTTTTGAGCAGGCTTTGAAAATGAGGTCTCTGCCTGTATATTTATACCATAAAAATGCTGGAGCAGCAAGCCTATGAATCAGTGACTTTTAAACCTTCTTTAGAACCAAGCAGTAACTAATTCGATGGTCTGCACTCTGACGAGTAACAGGTTTGTCCACTTACGTATTTTGGATCAATGCCAACCCATATGGCTCAATAATGTGGTGTTGATTTTGGGGAGTCTATCTGAAAAGACCTCTCACACTTGGTCTCTCATAAACAGTAGTCCTGTTTAAAAGCAAATTCACAGTCAAATTGGGCCTCCGGAAACTAGCAGAATGTGATTTCGTCATAATGATGTTTGCAGCGGATGGCAAGGGAAGTAGCTAAAATTAATCCTTCCCAAACTACAAAGAGTGAATAATTTCCAGGGGGAAAGTCCCATCCAACAAGCTATAAGTGCTGACCTAGCTTGGTGTGAATGCCAAGTTTTATTCTTGTTCTCGATTGGATGCGACATTTAGATGCGATAATAGGTGACACATTCCGGGCCACCAACTAAACAGGCAGCTTTTGAATGTTCGATTCCTAGCATCTTTGTTCGAGTGAAATTGCATTACAGCTGGTATTATGGAAGTACATTTTGTCCGCCTGCCCAGTGAATACCGCCACCGAATTGCTTTAACCGGTTGCAGAAGCACAGCTAGAATTAATATGTTTTTGTTCCGTTCTACAGGTATAACAAGCTCAGAACGTTTGTTTGTCTATGTGTGGAGACAAAGCATTCTAGGGACAGTACACGAAGCCGGGATAAATTTTGACAAGTCACAAGAAATGGAAATGGCGTCAACGACAGAGGGCGAGATGGAGGTAGATGTCACTGCCAACACAACGTTTGCCATCATTATGTGTGATGAGCTCTCAAGTTACCAGTCCTTTCTGGTCGTGTGATCAAACCAGTGTTCTGAATTCTACATACGTGATAACAGTGTATGAAGCCGTCACTGCTACAGAGCTCAGAGCTCAATTGTCTGTAATAATTTGTGAACTCCACCTACTTGTCCATTCTGTTCGTTTTATTTTGGTACACGAGTGTTAGCTATTTTGCCATGTCTGTATTCCTAATTATTGCTCATCTTGTAACTGGTCAGTTTTATACCCAACTCGCTAGTATAAGGAACTCAATCAGGTATGAACTGGTCTGGTCTTCTACATACTGCAAAAGCATACCGCCTCCCAAAAAGATTTTTACCCCATCATTCATCTTGACAGCCAAGCGTCCTGAAGTTTGCACTGTCTTCTTAATATGCGTCACAATGACTACGGCATTGGTTCCAAAACGTCTTCACTTGCTAGTTCCAGACCTCTCGATCTATCGCCTCGGGGTATCTTGACCCTGTGTCTATTCCAAGTCCTTATTTCAGCTGTTTGGTGAATGATTTAGGAGGCCGTCTTTATTTCTGTTATCTACAGCTCTCATTTTCATTCTCATGTTGCCCTCAAATACACTAGTTATCCCATCTTAATCGCTCGCACAATTCAAATTTGTGGTCGTTTTGGTGTGTCATGTGATTAATAATACAACCATGCATGACCACGTTTAGTCTTGTTCACCCCACTGACTAACAGTGCAGAATTAGCCGCCACTCAATGACCGACCGGCTGTTGTCCCGACCGATTCGGCCTACAGCCAGGCTGAGTGAAAGGTTAAGAAATTGTTAATGGTTGAACATCACTGAAATGTTTAGGTACGGGGCTAACTACATCTTGTGTCAAAACCATGGGTTGATCTTTGTTGTTGACGCTCATCTGGGGGTATTCACTGCAGGAAGGTTGTTACTATTTCAAAAGCGCAATGGTGTTATTGACGATCAACTATTCCAAGAACTTGAAACAATGGACCAAAAACATGATTGTCATTTGTACTCAAAACTTGCTTAAAACTGCTGTCATTTAGCCACCTACGAACTTTGTAGTGAGGAATTCCACTTTATTCGGAGTTGGGCGTTCGTATGAGGAAAGCAAATTCGGTTGACGGGGCAAATGATTAAATGAATAACCCGCTAATGAACTAATTCAACTTAGGCAAACTAGATAAATTAAGTTCCAATTTTAGTGTTTCACAACGACTATATAGAACGAAGTACATCGCATACACAGGCCAATTCTTCGCTATCCCACGCACATTCTTGTTAAATTAATATTTGGGAATTTTACGATGGCACATAAATGCCAGATAAATCGATAGTTTACTTAACCAGAATTGACATGTTGCTGGCGACAGCTTCAGGTGGCCATTGCTAGTAACCCGCTGTTCAGCTAATTTTCATTAGCTGGGGTATCTCCGATTAATTCAGAGCGTAGACACCGGAATTTTTTCTTCAAACCCCGAAGCTCCATTCATATAACATTTGTAGAATTCACCCGACATGTCCACGTCCCGAATGTCTTCATGAAGAACGATTGCTCAGATGGAGAATTTTCTTGCCAGATGTTATTCTTTCTCCTAATTTACGCACATCATGTTGCTAATATCGGGAGATTCTGGGTCGCATTATATGAATTCAGTGTTTGGAGAATGAGCCCCGGTTTATTCTTTGTATCTACCTGTTAACCTCACTGCTGATCAACTTCTAGTGGCCGAAAACTTATTGTCTGACTCATAGCGAGGAGGGCACGGGCTCGTTAGGTGAGCACTGCTGATACATCTCAGTCAAGAAGAAGCAGTTAAACCCACAAGCATAGACCTCACTAGCGGGAAAAACGTCGATTGGAAACTACCTGGAATCTCATTGTACCACAATGTTTGGTTTTTGACTAAATAAGTGATTTTTTTGAAAGCCCTCTCACTAGTTGAGAAAATAAAATCTGCAGAATCATGTTACACTCAATAGCAAATGTGTAATAATCCCTCAGACGGACCCAATAGTCGACCGTTAATCTTCCTCTCTTTGGATGCCATGTGTTGCGAAATATCTCCGAGTTGTGGTCATCAAATTCACGATCCCATGTTTGCTGTAGTCGTGGATAGTTCAAGTGCCCAGAGGGTTCACAATGCTCCGAAGTAAACGCAGCAGTTCACGCGCGCTTATCTTTGAATGCTTTTCAAACAGCTTGCGTAAATTAGTATGCATAAGAGTCATACAGCTGAAGAGTTTTGCTAAAATTGTAAATACTAGGTGCACGTATAAGAACTAAGGCATATCGCTCCTAAGAAATTTACTCACCGGTGCACGTTTTGTACAGAAATGTTATTGGTTGACAGTTTTCGGAGCAGAACATATTTAGTATAACATATTCTAGGACATTAAAGACCCTGTGGGACAAAACTGGTAGAAGAAAGCTAGGAAGAAGCAGGAACGGTTTATGGAGCATGATTACGAAGAGCCCATTGAATAGATCGACAGGCAGCGTTTTTCAACGTAAGTCAATTCGGACTTCCGTGTATATGGCTAATCCTGAGTTGATTCATCCTCGACTACGGAATTCAGTCTTGACAATATCTTGGGGTATGAGTGGTCTCCACACCCGCTTAAGCGCAAGCAAACATATGAGAGCAATCACCAGCAACACACGGGGAAAATTAACTACGGATTTTAGAAATGTTTGGACGCACCTTGAAATATTTTGCCTTCAGGGTGATATCATCGCCTAATGAAAAATGGTGACTTTATTACGGGATAGAATTTTTGGCTAAATCTTTTTTAGTAAAGCTAACTGAATGAAGGAAGCTTCATCGTTAGTCTGACTTTCAGTGTTGCTCTAAACACTGAAAAATGTGCCACCACCTCACTTCTCACAATGTCGACAAATTACCCGCCACACTACAAGGCTCTTCGTAGAGTGAGTAATCACTTTTGCCGTTTGTTAGCCTCCTTGAACTCTCTCCATATCGTCGTATGGGCCAGGCCAAATAAACTTTAACTGCGGATTGTTGAGTCAACACATCACAACAGAATAACAAGTATCGAAAGCTAGGACTAATAACGTTCTGAAAGAAGCACAGTTGAGGAACGACTTTTGATTTGCTGGAAACTCTTTGGGCAGAACTGAAACATTTCTGTGGGTCGACTTGGGTTTACTGTAGGAATTTCTGGGTCAACTAGAGCATATTCGAACGATTAACGAAGTGACTACAGAAGCACCAGGTTTTCTTCGTAGTCATTACAGAAGCAATTTGGCCTTCCAGCCAGAATGGGGAGTCTTCGATGAAATGTGAAGACCCAGATGCATAAAGAACATGGCGTACACACTCGTGGCCTTAAGGCAAAAATCAGCTTAGAATACACATGACATTTTTACTTAAGAATATGTGGATGTAATCTGAATGCCACTCGCCTAAAGCATTGTAAAACCTCAGAAAATCATTGTGAACAACAAACTACCGGTAAAACACCCTCAATGTAAAGCTTAATTCGGAATGGCCAGTAAGCTTGTGCGTTTCAAATGTCGCGAGGGTAGCTTCTTCTTGATTTGTAAGCAGCTTTTGACGCTGTCGATCGTCAGAATCTTTGGTGGCGCCTGGCATTCAACGTTGTTCCTTCCAAATTTATACCCAGTATGAGGCAACGGCATGCGAAATCCTGTGGATGAGCCCGAGTATACGGCTAGAATTCGACGGGATTCACCACGTCCATTGGTGTGAGACAAGGTTGGACTCACTCGGCTTTGTTGTTGATATGCTGCTTGTAATTCCTCTGCCTGTCACTGCCTGCTTCTGAAACATCGGGAGTCGAATTGTTCACGAGACCTTCACTCGCAAGCATTGAGTATTTGGAAGATATTGCTTTGTTTACATCATATCCTTGAGAAATTCAAACCACTTTAAATAACCTAACTAAATCTGACCCACTTTTTGACATGCGCTTCACGTATGCAAAGTGTAAAGTGCTCCTACGAGACTGGGTGTGATCGAACCCACATCCCATGCTTACAGACGAGCCAATTGACCTGTTAAATAAACTTGTTTATCTGAGCAGTTTTTTAAGTTCTGGTAGACTGGCTGGGGCTAAGATAACTGTTCAAATCGGGAAGCCTAGGACTGTTTTTTTCAGACTCGGACACCTATGGTGTCAATGTGACGTCACTTTTGCCTGTCATTGTAGGAGTTTACGATGTGTCAGTGAGATTCACACTGCTTTGTGGGTCACAAACGTGGCCTCTACACGCAGAAGACGTACTAAATTTGTCAGTGTTTGGCCACCGGTGTCTCGAAAGCATTGGTCTGCTCTCGTGGGAACATCAGGTTAGTAATACTTAGCTGCGCCAGCCCTGTGTTGAATGGAAACGCCCGAGCGGTGGACAGCGTATAACCCGACTACACCAACCTGTAAACTCAGTCCAGTCGACAAGTGCCGCCTCGCTGGATGGGGACCCCGGGATTCAACTGAGCGAGAAATTACCCGATTGTGTAGTCAGTTGTGCCCAAGCATCAAAGCTATTGCCATGAATGCGTATGTGACCAGTTCCCGAGCGAAGTGGACAAGCCATCGCCTCCAACACTTGGCTGTATACCCCGAACTCGCCTTCTTTTCGGTGATCAAAGCTATATCAGCTGGGAATAATGTACTCATTTTACAAGATTCATAGCTGATAATTTCGTTAAATTGATTGGCTGAACAAAAAACGTGAACACATTTTATGTAACGGCGGTGAGCTGAATACCCCCGGTCAGTACCAGAGGTCATGAAGAAGTGTGTTCGGTACAGCAGACTATCCTCATAGGCAACCAGGAAACGTTCCGAAAGATGAACAGGTTTGGTGACTTATTATCAGTGATGGGGAAAATAAATTTTTGAGAAAAAATCACGGATTTCTAGTACATCACGAAACATCCCACAGGTATACCCTGTTGTCTAAGTAATTTCTGCCGGGTCAACCACGTTAGAGAATTTGTGGGGGGAGATGTGCGTTCCAAACTTTTCTATCGTCCAAAGGCATTTCTGGTGAATCTCTTTGGCGGGGTGTCTGATTCTATATTTCCGAAGTCGTTTTGGGGCTTAATGAGAAATAATGCGCGTACGGAAGTTTTATTCTGTCGGCAATAGTCCTTGAACTGAACAACATGAATTAAAAAATGAAAAGCGCTACAAACACGCGCCCCGCAACGATGTTAAGATGTATAGTATATAACTTTGAAGAACGCGGATTTTCTCAATTCTAAAGCATGCATTCTGGAACGCGAACCGGGAGATTTCAGTTCGTGATAACAGGGGGCCCTGATCACCAAATCAAAAAACGCTACGTGTATTAATGATGAAAGGATCTACTGAAGTGCATGTGAAGCGCAATGAAATACAGCCGGAAGTGGAATTGTGATCAGAATAGGCATGCGAGTGCGTACATTTGCACCTATGCGCACGTGGGTGTACGTATGAGCGCGTAGGCACGGGTGTGTGCGTGCGCCTGGTGTGTATGCGTTCAGTTATATGCGCAGAGCGCTCGATAGAGTTGGAGTACGTGTGATTCATTCGGACAAAATGCGCGCGAAGCAGATAACGGCGACTGAGATAAAGCCAGCACTGGAAAAGCAGGCCAGAAAGAGGGATTTTTAACCATTTGATGAAGGCGTCACACATGGAGTTCCGTCCAAAGTTGATGCGGCGTTTGTAAACTAAATATATTCGAGTACATTATGAATTACAGGTCAGTTGAAAGTTTTGACGAAGGCGAGAATTGTTCATTGCACTCGATTGTGGATTTTCTTCTTGGTCAAAACCGTGCACGAATTTATTATGTCGTTTAAGCATATACCTACGACTGAAATTTTTGCCACATTGCTCACATCGTTTCTGGTTGTCTCTCCTGTGCACTTCTCTAACATGTCGTGAAAGATCCCGTTTATGGCTGAGAAGCTTCCCGCATTCATCACACATATGGCGCTCTACATTTCCGTGTATTGATTGTCGATGTCGTTGAAGAATATACCAACTTGCGAACTTCCTGTCACATCCACGACACGGGTTACCTCTCCGTTCTGATTCTTGGACTTCGTTGTTTGTTGATTTTGAAGTCTGATAATCAACTTGGTTTGCATGTGTTTTCCTAACGTGTCTGTAAAAACTACTTTTTTGCTTGAAAGTACACATACATAGACTGCAGTGAATGTCACGATCGTCTGAGTGGGATTTTTGATGCTCTAAGGCTTTGGACATGTAAGCAAATGATTTATCGCATTCGGGACACTTGTAAATGCTGTCAAGATGTTTCGGGTATAATGAGTTTTCTGTCATCTCAGTTTGCTCCGTCGAATCCTGGAGTTGTTCGACGTCCTCTCTCTCGTTCACCGATCCGGTACTGCTTGCATATGCTGATTCGGAAAATAATGGTGATGAGGGCATACTAGTTTAGTGATAGGCAGGCATAGACATACAATGTTTAACGCTAAAACAAAGAGCGAAGTTTACTACCGCAATACGACCACAAAGTACTTTAGGATTGAAGACAAGTTAGCCTTAGTATTTCAAGCTGTTCGATTACATGTACAAGAAATCCTTCAAGTGTCCAACCATTTGCAGCATTGTGGAATGAGAAAATTCCGACGCCAAAATTTCGCAGTCTTTAAAAATCCATTTTCATACTCCTACCGGAAGAACGCTAGTGCTGCCTTAATTCAGTGTGGAAAGATGCGTGTTGCTAGATTCTCCTGAAATGAGCCATCGGCCAGATTCCCGTGACATCAGCCGCCAAAATGGACTAATCATTGATGAAGAACATACACGCAGGCAATAATTCACGGTTCAGCCCGGGGTCACCCTTCACATGTGCAAACCCCAATCATTTTGCTAGGCTTTCCGATCAACCAATCCACAGATTAACAAAATACAATTTTGTGGGGCACACGTCATCACAGTGAAAGAAGTAGACGTTGTTCTACCTATGGATTCTCCGTTTGAGGGTGTGAAATGCAAATGTAGATGATGTTCAAAATCCTCCTGTTCAGCGTGCCAGACAGTATACTGCCACAAATTTGTAAGGTTGCAAGGCGTACCTGTTTTATTCAGTCACTTCAAATACATTTAACGACCTGATATTGCTTGCATACGCTGTTTCGGAAAGTAGTGGCAACGAGATCATACTATTTCCATGATAAGCGGGCACAGAAATTGATGGTCTAAAAATACTCCCCCAATACGAGCGGGTAACATTTCAGGATCAAATGACGACAGGGGAACGTGCAATGCCATACAGTATCCGATAGATTATTTCAAGCTTTTCGGATACATATCTAAGATTGACAGCAGTCCAAGTGTTGAAATCTGAGAATTTCTTAAGATTCATTTTCACACGCTTGCCGGAGGAACATTCGAACTGCACATACTACATAGAAAAAAAATGCGAGATCACACTTGCTGCTATACATTCCTGAATTCGGCTATCGGTCAGATTCTCATAACAAGGTCAGCTTCTGAAAATTGGCTAATCAGTGACTTAGACCATACAGCACACATGCAGAGTAAACGGTTAGTAACTGTATTATTCACTGTTTAGCCTGGCGTCACCCGTCACATATGCGAAACCGGACCATTTCACACGGCTTTCGGATCAACTAATCCACATCTTGACGTACGCGAGTTACTCGGCGTAGATCATGTTTACAAGCTTGTTATCTCCCGCGCGGAACAGTACACGGTAGCAAATGTGTCAAGTCCCGGGAGTGCCCGTTGCATTCGGTCGTCTGAAGGAAGTGGTACAGGTGAACCGATTTAGGTGGAAAAAGCATAATTTTGATTTTGCGGTGAGTGCACACCGACAAGCCTTTTTGGAGAAACGGATACAAGCTTGCCAACCTAATGATTGATAAAATGTCGGTGGTCTTAATGTGCAGTCAGCGACAGCGAACTGGTCCCGTGGAACTAGACGAAAGTCGAGTTATCCAGGTGCGTAGATGAGTATGCTCGCGCTGAAGTACCACATATGGATTGGTGGTTTCTCGTGAAACTTACCGGAATACCCGCTTTTTTGGAGGTGCGCCAGGTCACATGGGGATAAATGAAGTATACATCACTGAACTGAACTGTAGACAACAGTTCGTACGCACACTTCTTGCTATACATTCCTAAATTAGGTAAATGATGATGAGAACATAGAACTTTCATGATAAGCAGGTACAATGCAAAAAACAAGGGCAAAATTTACTACCCCAATACGACCGCGATATACTTGTCGATTAAATAATGACAAAGTAGAATTCAATCACATTTAGTGGCTGACGGATTATTTCAGGCTGTTCGAATGCAGATCCAAGAAATCTTCCAAGTGTTCAACCGTTTGCAGCACTGTGAAATGGGAGTAGTCCAGATGCAAAATTTTGTGCCAAACGTTAAATATTTAAAAAAATTCCTTTTCACACTGTAGCCGGATGAACACTAAATCAGCATGCACTAAGTAGAGAAATGTGCTAGATTTTCACGAATTATGACATGGGTCTGACCAAGATTTGGAAAACGCAAACGATACTCTGGTGAGTTACGCACAGCATGCAATTTACAAAATTAAGTTAGGTCTGTAGATGTCACCGTACTCTTGAAGCTCACGATCACCAAATCCATATTCATGTTGTCAGGCTTTACCATGTTTGGCCGCCCTGACAAGCTCATCTTCTCTACCACTGTTAGACTTGTAAGTGAGTAACAATGCCATGTTCTTATGCAGAGACCACCACATTTACTCGTTGACAACGGAAATTAATTGGGCCTACTTCGAACAGCGTGACAGGGCATCAGACATAGCAACAATCTGTATGTGTTTTGCTAGCGTTCACTTGTGAACAAGCACGGTTACGTGCTTTGACCACTATGAGTATGCAAAATATTGTTGGGTGAATGGGCGGTTTATGTGACTGACCTGTTGGGAAAATATGCACGGAATATTACTTGCGACTATGACCAAGTG
>SJOL01005876.1:234237-266087 GCA_004794785.1 Opisthorchis felineus | reverse complement strand
AACCTAATGATTGATAAAATGTCGGTGGTCTTAATGTGCAGTCAGCGACAGCGAACTGGTCCCGTGGAACTAGACGAAAGTCGAGTTATCCAGGTGCGTAGATGAGTATGCTCGCGCTGAAGTACCACATATGGATTGGTGGTTTCTCGTGAAACTTACCGGAATACCCGCTTTTTTGGAGGTGCGCCAGGTCACATGGGGATAAATGAAGTATACATCACTGAACTGAACTGTAGACAACAGTTCGTACGCACACTTCTTGCTATACATTCCTAAATTAGGTAAATGATGATGAGAACATAGAACTTTCATGATAAGCAGGTACAATGCAAAAAACAAGGGCAAAATTTACTACCCCAATACGACCGCGATATACTTGTCGATTAAATAATGACAAAGTAGAATTCAATCACATTTAGTGGCTGACGGATTATTTCAGGCTGTTCGAATGCAGATCCAAGAAATCTTCCAAGTGTTCAACCGTTTGCAGCACTGTGAAATGGGAGTAGTCCAGATGCAAAATTTTGTGCCAAACGTTAAATATTTAAAAAAATTCCTTTTCACACTGTAGCCGGATGAACACTAAATCAGCATGCACTAAGTTGAGAAATGTGCTAGATTTTCACGAATTATGACATGGGTCTGTCCAAGATTTGGAAAACGCAAACGATACGCACAGCATGCAATTTACAAAATTAAGTTAGGTCTGTAGATGTCACCGTACTCTTGAAGCTCACGATCACCAACTCCATATTCATGTTGTCAGGCTTTACCATGTTTGGCCGCCCTGACAAGCTCATCTTCTCTACCACTGTTAGACTTGTAAGTGAGTAACAATGCCATGTTCTTATGCAGAGACCACCACATTTACTCGTTGACAACGGAAATTAACTGGGCCTACTTCGAACCGCGTGACAGGGCATCAGACATAGCAACAATCTGTATGTGTTTTGCTAGCGTTCACTTGTGAACAAGCACGGTTACGTGCTTTGACCACTATGAGTATGCAAAATATTGTTGGGTGAATGGGCGGTTTATGTGACTGACCTGTTGGGAAAATATGCACGGAATATTACTTGCGACTATGACCAAGTGAACGGGACCAATGACTGGTCGATTGAATTGGCGATCGCGAAGAAGAACCGAACAGAGTGATGTGGGCTGATGAGCCGCAAGAAGAGCAAACCTGTCGCGGGCTGCCAAAATGTTTTCAATAACTTTGTGAGTAGTGTGTTACATCTATACAGTGTGGGTGATCAGTGGTTGCCCCGCTACTACTGTAACGGTGGGCACTGCTGATGACGCATGCGAGTAGTATGTGTGTTCTCGTAACTTCCCCTTGATCTTGATTCCGTTTTTAAAAACAACATGCAAATGAGAGTTTAACCTTCGTGTCCAATAGTCTGTAACCGTCTAGTTGGCGTTTTCTAATAAACAACTCCGCAGTGAAGCCTTTCCCTCCTTATATTTGGTGCCGTGACCAGGATAAGGACGAGAATCCCGTGGCCACAACCTTTCGAGAATGGGGATGTGCGGACCTTCCTGGAGGACTTCGAGGCACTGAAGACCCCCCTCAGAGGCCGGGCGAAGGCGGCCCTGGATGCGGCCAGAAGAGGCCCTCGGAAGATGGACTGGGCCGGCGCGAAGGAAGCTCTTGCAGCGGAGTTCGACACGCCGGCCGACCGCCAGGAGGCTACGAGGCGGTTCAAGACGGCCAGCGTGGGACCTGGATGTGACCCGACCGTGTTCTTCGCCAGTCTGCAGCAGTTGTTTGATCGGGCCTTGCCGGAACTGGACGGAGTATCGCGCCAGCAGTTGCTGTCCGAACAGTTCGTCGAGGGAGTCCACCCTGAGCTCCGCGCCCAGTTGAGGTTGGCAAGAGCAACTGGCCAGTTGAGTGTGGAGCACCTGGTGCGTCTGGCACGGGAATTGGCCGAGGCGCCACTGGCCACGTTGCAGTCGCAGGAGAACAGGGATGAGTCAACAGTGGAGGACCTGAAGAACAAAGTGGACCAACTAGCCGAACAGCTTGCAGCAATCAAGACGGAATCTCGGAGGCACGCTCGAATGAGCCGATGCTACAGGTGTGGCATGCATGGCCACTGGAAGAATCAATGCCCTCATACCCGACCACCTGTACATAATAAAACTTTGGACTACTCCTCTTTTCCCGGGTGGGTTGCGATCAGTGCAGTCACACAGGCTACCATACAGGCCGTTGTCGAGATAGACGGGAAGAAGGAGCTGTGTCTGATTGATACGGGAGCAGGGGTATCGCTGAGACGGAGAGGGAACGAAGCTGTATGCAAACCGTGCGCGCTAGCCGTAAGAGCAGTGGGTGGATACCAACTGAAAATTGACGGATTGTCAATGCACTCAATGCGCCTAGGCGACAGGTCCGTGCAGCACGAGTTCCTTATCAGCCCAGACATTGAGCAGACAATTTTGGGAGCAGATTTTCTCAGGGGCACAGAATCCGTGGTTGATCTCAAGCGGGGAAAACTGGTGACCAAGTATGGCGCAGTCAAGCTTGAAGGTTACCCAAGCATTGCCGTGAACGAGCTGCATGTCCGAAAGCTTCCGTCCTGTAACATGCCGTCAGTACAATCCGTGGTCGAGGAATACTCCGAATTGTTCACAGGCGAAGAGGATCCGTTTGGCTTCTGCTCGTGGATTGAACACGAAATTCCGCTCTCGTCTGAATGCTTTCGACCTTACGGACCCCGTCCGCTGCCGCTCCATCTACGGGAGGAGGTCCATAAGCAAGTGCAGGAGATGTTGAAAAATGGCATAATTGAGGAGGCCAACAGTGCATACAACTCCCCGGTTGTGCTTGTAAAGAAGGCAAATGGAAAGTATCGGTTCTGCGTGGATTTTCGGCGTTTGAACGAACTGACCGTAAATCGGGTTGTAGCTGTCCCTTCGGTGGCGGATATTTTCGATTCCCTCCAGCATTCCCGATATTTCACGGTGTTCGACTTGCGTTCCGGATATTGGCAACTATCTATCAAGGCGGAGGACCGGGAGAAAACGGCGTTCACCGTTGGGGACACCCAATATCAATTTAGACGGATGCCGTTTGGTTTGTCGGGAGCACCATTCACATTCCGGCGCTTGATGCTTCGTTTAACGAAGGGTCTACAGAATGTTGCCGTGTACGGGGATGATATCGTTGTGTACAGCAATTCGGAACCAGAGCACGCAGTTCATTTGAAGGCCGTATTGAAGCGTATCCGGGAGGCGGGCCTGCGGATAAATGAAGCCAAGACACAGCTCGCTCGGAGTTCAGTGACACTGCTGGGGCATAAAGTGGGTCACGGAGAGGTTAGCCCACTGCCAGAAAAACTGGCAAAGATCGAGGACTGTGCTGTTCCCAATTCCAAGCGATCCCTACGGCAGTTTCTTGGGCGAGCAGCATACTACAGCCGGTTTGTCCAAGATTTCAACACGATTGCTGCTCCACTGTACGACTTGCTTGGGCAAAATCGGAAGTTCGAATGGACCAGGGAAGCACACGAGGCTTTCGAACGTGTCAAAGCGCGCATGCTGGATCAGCAACTGACCCTCAAACTGCCCAGGGTCGGAGAGATGTTTACTGTTGCAACGGACGCTAGCGACCGCGGTATCGGCGCTGTCCTGAAGCAGAGGCATGGAGTTATCGAATATGCCAGTCGCGTCCTGACTAACGCTGAGCAGAAGTACTCGACTATTGAGAAAGAATGTTTAGCGATCGTCTGGGCCCTGGATAAGTGGAGGCCATACCTGCTTGGACAAAGATTTCATGTCGAGACTGATCACAAACCACTGGAGTGGATCAGGACCACCAGAGATCCTCGCGGAAAGCTCGCGCGATGGGCACTCCGGTTGCAAGAGTACGACTTTACGATCCGGCACGTGCCAGGGAAGGAGAATCACCTGGCTGATTGGCTGTCAAGACCAGAGGCTGAAGATGAGGCCCCCAGGATCATGATCGGTGCCAATAGCCTCGTCGTCGAACTGGATCCCGGGAGGTTGGTGCAACTCCAACGGCAGGATCCTGTGTTGCGGAAGGTTGCAGCCTCCTTGTTGGATGGACGGAATATTGAGAACGGAGACGGAGACAAGGAATTGCAAATGTTCCAGAGTCACTTTGATAGATTGAGTCTGAGTGAGGCTGGCATAATTTCTTGGAACGACACTGATTCTGATGTTGTGCTGCCCGTAATACCTCGCGTCTTGAGAAGGAAGCTGATCGTCGAATGCCACGAAATGGCACACACAGGGTGCACCAAGACATACGACTTACTTCGGCAGAGGGCCTACTGGCCCGGAATGAGAAGTGAGGTGATGGATTATGTGGTGTCCTGTAAGCGGTGCCAACTGATGAAAGGGGATACGACAGGGGTAACCAATCCCATGGAACCCATTCCTGTATCAGAAATCGGCGAGTTATGGTCTGTGGACGTCATGGGCCCCTTTCCGGTGACAACCAGTGGAAATCAGTATATCGTGGTGATGACAGAACACCTGTCGCGGTGGGTCGAGGCGGCAGCCGTGCCAAACCAACGGGCGACGACAATCAGCGGAGTGGTAATGCGTCACATCGTGGCCAACCACGGGGTGCCAAAAATGATTCTAACGGATCAAGGGCCTTGCTTCGAGAGCGAAGAGTTTAGGAGTTGCTTGCAGAAGCTGGGCATCAGACGGCTGAGGACGGCACCATATCACCCGCAAACAAATGGTCTTACAGAACGCAATAACCGAACGATCAAGGAGTGGCTAGCGGCCAAAGGAGGTGATTGGGAAGTGAACCTGCCGATGGTGTTGCTCGCTCATCGGGCTTCCATACAGCCAACCACAGGCAAGTCCCCGTTCATGCTGATGTACGGTCGACATCCGCGCCTTCCAGTTGATCAGGAAATTGGGTTATGGCCGGCAACACACTTGTCTCCAGAGGAGCTAGGAGAGGAAAGGAGGAAAGCTCGAGAAAACTTGTCCGCCGCTCAGGAAAGGACTAGACAGAAAACGGCAAGTAGAAAGGCACGACCATTCCCCATAGGCGCGAAGGTTAAGTGGAAGGATCATCAGAATCCTGGAAGGAGTGGACTGGGATCGCGGAAGCTGGGCAGCCGATGGCAAGGTCCGTTTGTCGTTACCGACCGCCGGGGGAACGTCTATACAATTCAAGACGGTCGGGGATCGAAAAGAGTAAATGGGACTCAGCTTCGGAAGTGGCATGATACACCCGAAGAGTTGCCGAACAGACCAGCTGCCGGAGCCGACCCAACGGAGGTAAATGGAAATCAGTGGCATGCAAGCAACCTTTAAAGGGTGAAGGTGTGTAACGGTGGGTACTACTGATGACGCATGCGAGTAGTATGTGTGTTCTCGTAACTTCGCCTTGATCTAATGGAAGGTGGGATTTATTACGGAATTTGTGGAACTACTTTGCAGTTTTTGCTTGCAATTGTGCGATAGTCAATGAATATCCAGAAGAGTTTAAGAAGACGCGTTCGAGAAGAAGATGGATATTCCGTTTTTAAAAACAACATGCAAATGAGAGTTTAACCTTCCTGTCCAATAGTCTGTAACCGTTTAGTTGGCGTTTTCTAATAAACAACTCCGCAGTGAAGCGTTTCCCTCCTTATATTTTTTTCAATGTTTTCAATAACCTTGTGAGTAGTGTGTTACATCTATACAGTGTGGGTGATCAGTGGTTGCCCCGCTACTACTACTTAGGATTTTTCTATCATAGAAGCATGGAAAATCAGTGATGTGCCGTCATGACGACCACTACTGCTTTGTTCGCGGAATTCAGCAGAAAATGGATTCGCTATACTCCAAGTAAATTTCTCTATTCCGATACAAAACTATGGATACTTATCAGAATACAATCGGAATTGTACTCGTCCCTTTGCGTCCCACATAAGGTGTTCAAATATTTTCGCTCGTGATCGCTAAGCTATCTGGTTGTCTATGCGGCACTGGGGTGGTCGAACTTTCATCCTTTCCAAAGCACCTACTGGTTTGGACTGCACTGTTGATGAAAACAAACGAGTTGTGTTGTTGAGATGCTCAAATTCCGAGGTAGTTTCAGTGAAATATTCTGCTAGTGGACCAGATACCGGGTTTTTAAACCAAACTCGCCATTGACCGCCAGTGTTTGCAGCTTGTAGGTCTCTGGCTACAATTCGGTTTCTGTGTTGCCCGGTAACTTTACAACGTTATTTACCACTGTGATTTTGTGCGTGTGATTTTGTAGATAAATTTGCCACTTTACCGAGAATATTGTGTCAGATACGAACCGGTCCCTTAGGGGACATAAATATCATGTAATTTATTGTCTCTGCTGTACGGTTGTTTTCAATCAGTTGAACGCCCGGGTATTACTTGGCAACATTGTTGAACGCAGTCTTTAACTTTTGCGTGGAAAAATATAAACCGGTTCTAGGCCTTCTATCTATTCGCATTCAGCCTGTGTTTAGCTGGTCTTGTTCCCCAAAATCTCCAACCCGTCGTACATCTTCAGCTTGTGCGAGAGCTAGGGAACATGTTTAAAGCAATGTCAACTGTTTATCTCGCCTCGAATACGCTTGATCCCAGGATATATGGGTGCCTATGTTAAATATAACCCTCAGGGAATAGACTGAGTATGATGGCTCCTTGTAAGCTCCACTTTTGTTTGTCATTATGTCTCCACGTGGGCGAGGCTGTGCCGAAAGCTGTTAGGTCGACTCAGGATTACAGCTTAATTTCACGTTTTATGGTCGACTGAGTAGTGTTGACAGATGATATTTTGAAGCTTTAAGAAGCGGTATGATTTGCTGGACTTTCGTCAATTTGCTTCTAGCATGACATGCATGCAACGAAGCTCTGGTCAGCGTATTCCTTTCCACCTGCCAAAAAATCCTTATAACAAAGACTTTCACATACGGCTTGAGTTATTCCTTTCGATGGGGTTCAGGATTCATACATCGCATTCCGCGGTTGTTCAAAAGACTTCGTCCTGGAGCAGCTAGTTGTATTTTGGGTGGCTGTATCTCGCGGCTCTTCGACCGTCTTGGAAGACACCAGAAACCCTTGCTTGCAACCAAGACGGATATTGGTAAGTCATCCTCATCCACTCGATGGTGCCCTGGTCTTCGCCTTATGTGATTGTATGCGTAATAGTTGACAGGAAATTTGTTTACGTTCAAGTTAACCAATTTTTTGCCTGCCTGTTTGCCACCTAGATGCGTTTACGTAGGAATTGGCGTCGATCACACGTGATTTGTGCTGAAAATACTTAGGCGGCACACATCCTCAACGACCCATCGGCATTGTCCTTCAGAATTGGTTTCCTAATAGCCCCGGTTTTCAGTTCTAGTTGCCAAATCCTCACCAACCCAGGAAATGAAGTTGCCAAACAAGATATAGTTATCGCATGAGGATGCACATGTAAGCGGATGAGACTAGTGAACACATTCAATGTCCGATTCCGATGCTTTGTAATATAGGCACTCAGGCAAGCGGGAAAATTTGTCTTCCATAGGACAATGCAAATGGCTACCGAGTTGAAACACTATGGATCCACCGTGACACTTCCATTCGTATAGTCTGCCACTCCGAACCCAGCACAGTTTCCACATCGGCTTGCTTGTGCTGCCCAATTGTAGTAAAGTGTGTAACCAGAACCAAAACCAAATACTTCTAATTGATCGGCCTGCCGGACTCCAACGCATTCTCATGGTGAGTGTGTCACGTCACATCTAGATCGGTTTCCTTTCCAGCAGTTTTTCTTATGTTCTCATCAGTGAGAGTACTCACGTTTCAGGATCTGAAGCGCAGCTGATGCGAGTTATTTCACTGCGTTTCGTAGACGTCATTTATGGGAGAGTAAGGTTTTCTGTTGATGCGATTAACTAAAGCATCCATTTCGAAGATTCTGAACTTCCACTGGCCAGCGATCCAAAATGGGCTTTGAGAAGTAAGACATGCCAGTATGCTTAACGAACTCGTCGTTCCAAAATGTGTCGCGTAATGTGCTGCAGATTCCGGTTAAGACTCACGCTTCATTAAAAAAGTGCTGTTTTCGTGGTATCTGAGCTCAATCACTTGGCCCGGCCGATTCAAGTTAGCCTTTCTGCTCTGCTGATGACCAATAAGACAGATTTCCTGCAAGTGAAGCCCCCATGGGTTGCCGTGATATGGATAAAATACAATGCATTCTGAAATATTAGATGGTGGGCTTTGTCAAAAATTATTTATTAGGCTACAGTAATTTTTTGGAATTAAACTCCCCACAAAACGTGAATGAAGTTCATCACACATAGGCGGATTTGCTGGATGGAACTTCGTAAGAAGTTTGCAGAAATAATTCTAATTCGAACATTCTTTTGCAGGAGGATGCATTTCGAGTGAAAGCATAACACAAGAAACTCATTGAATAGCCATGTCAGAAATTTGATGTCAGTTACTTGAAAATTGCTGTGAACGCTTCACCTTCACTAGCTGTATTCTTTCAAGAATTTATACTTCAATATCAAGAATATCGTCCCAACTGAAGGTTGAGGTAGCCACTGAGCCTCACATTCAGTCGAAGAATGTCATAAACGAGAGATTCATTTGCGATTCCGTTGAATCCCACAAAGTGCAAACCAAGTGAGTGTACTTGGTAGTAATTTGTCAACTTACATAGAGGAACATACTCTGCAAACAGGCCGTTGAGTTCCTCAACTGAAATAAATGTAAAGGGATTGTAGAAGCGGTATTTTCTCGGGATAAAAGCGAAGAAATTGCTACCGGTGTCGGGCGAAACTTGTCTTTGACCAGTACAGCACCCTAATGGAAAATGAGAATGGGGAATGCATGTGCATATACGGTAATTCCCCTGAAGACTGGACATAACGTGGATTACAGGACACTTCGACCTCACCCAAAAGACGGCGTCTTTTTTGAAGGACCCACTCAATGCTTCCACTAACCTGATGTCTCCTTGACCCCGAATTGTACGAAGTATACGTATTTTAAATTAACTTAGTTTGGTAGGCGTAATAAACTACGTATAAGGTTGTTGAAAACTCTTCGACAGGCTACGACCGGTTTCCCCCTTCTCTGGACTCATCGGATAGGCGCAGTTCCCGAGTTTCCGTCAACCTTGTGTTCTACTCGAACCCAAATAGCATGAAATTAACGAAATACACTCAATTACGTACAAATTTAGTTTTGACGACAGACTCACCTAGAACCTAGCTGAATCTCTCGTTAAAAACCTAGGTAATTTTAGCGTCCGTACTCTATGTGAAATTGGCAAGCAGGCAATGCCTGCTGAAAAGTTATACTCCCTCAAAATTGATGTGCGCTCTGTCACAGAAACGCGCATATATGATCAAAGCGTGGTTATGCATCTCAGAACACCAAGGACGAACTGAGCTCTTTCAGATTTATCTGTGTCAGGTGGTCCGGAAGTCGTGACTCGTGGAGTATATAACGTGAAATTTGCACTGGGTCCTAGCTGAACAAGCTTGCTCTATTGGATCCCAGCGAACCGTCGTCTTTGTGCCGTCCGGCTATCCAGCTCAATGAAGCCCAATGCAAATTCACTTGGTTTCACTACCTGTTATTATTTCTACCGGTCGTTTCAGAATATACACCACGAAACACCCAGTTTACTTAGTTAGAATACTCACGATGATGTTGGGACGTCACGATTCTCTCGAAATATCCTATCACGAAAACGAAGGTGATGATTTTCATCTCAGCCTGAGTACTCCTCCAACTCAGTTCGGCTTCCATCGAATTCACCTTTTATACGTACCCTTAATTAGGACACCCTCGTTGGTTAAAAGGATGCTACTGAGATTATAGAACATCCTGTGGCATATGATTGGCCATTGGTTTTTGTCAAAGAACTTTTTGTTAGAAGTTTGACCTGAACTCATTTACTTATTGGGCAGAGTGCAATATTAACGGAGGTTTCATCCTATAATTGAAGTTAATCTATGCTGGAAATACTGGAAGCTCGGTATAGCTGTTTCATCCTGGTTTCTTGAGCTTCGTGTGATCCGCAATGCTGACGATTTCCATTCGAAATGGAACAGCTGTGCAGTGCTTGCCGGCTTTCAGCATAGATCGGCTTCACCACCAGATCAAAATATATCACTACCCGTTTCGCTCTTTTTGGGGCTAAACACGCAGGTTCAGTTACTACGTTTGTTAACACATAATTGCACCACAAAATGCACGTGGTCTCTGACCTTGCCTGCAATGGCCAGGGGGATATTATTAGTACGTAGATCGTTGCCCTTTTTAGTGTACAAGGCAAATAGTGAGTGTTTGAATCACCACCAAGAACCACCAAGAATGGTATCAAAACCGGGTAAACCGGCTGACGCGTCGTTTCAACCTACAAACAGCTTTACCTAGAGCTCTAATGGTGTTCCCATGACAAACTCGCCGATTCTGAGTTTCAGGTTGGAAAATGCTAATATCATCCTTGCTGGGCATTCTTAGTGCTTCGGTGTATCGTTTGGTTCACTGACTACTTCATCATACAAGGGCGATCCAATCACGTGACACGGCCGCTCAATCCCAGGGTAAGGAGTGAGGCCTGCATACAGCGCAACAGACACGTGCGCACGCACGAGCGGCAGAAAATACGTGAGTTCAACACAAGGCACGCCACACATGACAGTTTGTTGACAAGCCATCTGGCATGCCACCTGGATTCATAAAGGCCACCCTCGGTGGTCGAATCGTGAAGCTGTTTATCTAGTAAATCCGCTGTGGATTAACCAGTATTTCTGCCACTTTATCGAGTCCACTCTAACCTGATGATCATGAACATTCTTTACACTGGGACCTCATTTTACACGTGCGAGTGGTTTTTCAATAACAGTGTGATGGAATGCTGGAAGCCTGCGCTTTTTAACCCTTCATGGGTCTGAATTTTACTTTGTCGGTTTTCGGATACAATTACTCCGTAAATTTTTTAAAGGAAGTTGTTAGTTACGTTCACTTTGAACCATCTGAGTGAAACCGTGGTGAGAAGGTTGCCTAGCATGAATGCGCTACTTGGGAGGCATTGGCAGCTAATACTTACGTGCTGACCTGAGGTTAGAAACTAAACAGACAAATGCACCAATACCTGTTGGACAGATACTACATGCTCTCATAAGTGGTTTGGACTACAGCATAGTAGTTCACTGAATGGATTTGTTGTCAGTGATGTTCTTTTATATTGGCCAGGGAAAGCGATTTAATTGTTTGCCTCCCGTAACCTGGAAATGGTGGACTTCAGACTTCAGACCAACGTTTGCCTGTGTGCGCTAGGTGAGAAATAGGAATCACGAAATTTCATTTGGTTCTGGATTTTTCTTCCGGAATTAAAAGTGGACGGAGAGGATTCGCGTGGGCAACCGAAGCCCAGCGGCCTATTTATATTACGACTTCCCCAATGTGGTAACTGACTTTGATTGACCTGACTGGACCTCGGTGTCAAATGCGCAACCATTTTAAGAAAATCGATGAAGCGTGGCGTTTCGGTGGCTGTTCAGTGGAAAAGTATAAAGAGTAGGCTTTCTTTTCAAATGCAGAATACACTCGCCTGCCCAGTAAAATTCATTTTTCACAAAAGCAATTCAAATAAACCCTAAATATAAGTCCCCGTCAGATAAGAAACCAGGAGATCCCGAAAGGCTGCTTTCCAGTGAGGAGACCCTGATAAAAGGAGACAATTTGAAGGCCTAGTATACAGTTCGACCCAAACTCCGATTCATCTCGTACTGCACATTCTCAAGAAAAGTATATGATATTTACTTAAGTCCGGCTATCATCTCATTTGCTACTGGGAATTTTACTCAATATGATTGTTCCAGTTACTCACCATAAGTGTTGTGCAGAGTGAATAAGTTATAAAATGGAGAATGAACAAGTCGCTGTAAATCACTCATTTGCAAACCAATTTGGTTTTGTGGGAGATTCACCTGGATCCCAGTTTCTAAGCAACTGCATGTACTGCACCATGCCACCTCATGTTTTAGTTGGTACGATATTCGCGATATCAGCAACCTTATGAGTGGTGTATTAAAGCTAAGCTGAGCATCTTCCTTTTGACACTGTCCAACCCCTTTTGCTGTTCACACACCAGTTCGTGTCTCTTTCGGATAGATATGCATGAATATCACGTACTCTCTTTGATATGACAAACTTGGTCATGTTCGAGAAAAGTTCTGGCTAACCTATTGCCGGTTTCTTCTTTTTTCTGCCCACTAGATAGCTTGATTCGATAAAGCAGTTGTAGGCCTACTAAGAGCTCAAAGGCCACGAGAATCATGCTAATAGTGGGAAGGGATTATGATTGCAACGATAGTTGGAGATTGTAGAATTTCGAAAGGAACAAACAGCACGTGGATTCCAAATGCCTGAGAGAAGATTTGTTCTGATTTCCTCATGTGAGCTACAAATCGCAATTGCGATTCACCCAACTTATCACCCTAGGACAATCGTTTAGTGAAATTTGAAGTCACATTTCCAGGCTATGATATACCTCACTTTGTTCACACTTTGTTTAAACAAAACCCTTTTGGAAGTTTATTTGAAATCCACGTATAAATGATTAGACGGAGCATCGACCTAGGAAGGGAAATGTGTCTCAATTGATGAATAATTCAAGAACGTTGAGAGAGATATTCCGCCGTACAAGTGAGCACAGAGTCGTAGTAACCAAACAAGCTTGTTCTCCTGGTGTGAAGCCGGTTCGTTTTTCTCATATTCAATGAGAACAAGTGTCTGAGGATAACGTCACTGCAGGACGTTTTGAGATGCGGTGCAGATTACAGGATTAACACCTTGAACTTCCATACGTATTGGTTTGGCAATTATCTGACCCTCTACAAGGATCATGACACTGCTAGAAACGACTCGTGACTGCTCTCAAGGAATCAAATGTTTGGGTTAATTTGAAGACTTGCGCTGGACCAAGAGGTAAAATTCACTCCAGGGTTTGCCTTGTTAAGTATGGTGAGACCATATTCAGTCTCAATCCACTCAGATGACCTTATTTTTCAAACATTCATTACAAAACCCGAGTATAACTCAAAATTTCATCTGTGAGAATCGTACGTTTCCGTGCATCTATACTTTCTCGTAACAACCAGACTGTGCCGTAGTAGTTGGTCGTTTTCGTCTAAGGCTTGTTCGTAAATTAATGAGCTCCTCCAAACGAACTTTTCTGTATCGTTCCGTCTGTTTCATCTTACGAGGCCCAATTGGCCATTAGCTATGGAAAATGAAACCTCGCTAGAAATGCATCCGCTGATTCGGAATGGTTTGCTCATTATTTGAACGTCTATTCTGGTTGCAAACCATGGTTTTGACACGTATAAACGAAATCTTCAAACAAAAAGAAACATTTCTGTGGCGCGATGGCAAACAGAAACGCTCTATTATCCCAGTAGAGATGGGATAAACCGTATGCGTTACGTTAAGCTGCAAACTGAACAACTATACTGCGCTGGTTGAGTAGAACTAGGTCAAATCTGCCCTGCCTTGCGGGCTGCTTCAATCAGCGGTCAGTCGTCGTTAACCTGAGTGCTACTCCAGAGTGTTGGACCCGCATATTGGAGAACTTTCTATACAATTGAGATTCAAACTGTATCACAAGAACGCTTCCCAATTGGACACTACTTAGGTGAAGCTTGTCGCTAAACGAGCCTAGTGTGCAATCAGTTAAACGTAGCATCAAGCAGGTATGACACTTGGAACCAGTAGTACTCTGACTAATCCTCTATTTTCCTTTCCTCTAGTCTATCAAGTAGCATACCCAGCAATCTGAACCATTTTACTCTCGCGCTCCGCCGGTATTCACGCCATTTTTAGGACGAATGATTATCTGAATGATGTCTTTTACGGCATTGAGGGTTTAGTCAATGAGTTCAGCGCATAGTACAATACAGCGTGCAAATTTGCATTTGACCAACATGTCTATTAATCAAAACATTACTAACCGTAAACGTCCATCGTGAAACCTAACCCCTTGAATCTTGTGGAAGTAGATTCTCTTTGCAAAGCCTTTTCAGCATTTCATCGAAGAAACACCAGCAGGGTTCGAAAATCTCAGAATAAACCAAAAGGGATCCATTCGGGCAATCGTGATTTGCGAACTCTTTCGCACACGGTACAGGTTGTTTCCGAATCTCCATTGTGATTGTAGTGACTGAGGCTTAAACATGTTCTGCGGAATGTTGGCAATCCAAATAAAACAGCAGTTTGGAAATATAACCTGGTACATGCAACCTGGAGACAAGTCGACTAATACACCTAATATACTGAACTCTGAATTTCAGAACAGAGGATGCCGTGGGTGCAGCTCTGAACGGTGCGATCCCCGCCGCACGATGAAGCTCTGTAGCTCGTAGTGGGACTTTTAGCTCCCAACGTCCCTGTGTTTGGCTTCCCTCTGAATTACGGGCTTATTTCGCTTGGGTCGTGGGATGATAGAGCAACATGCTGTCAATATGGCGAGGTTTATCGCTCGAAGATTAGGTCCCCGCGGATTACATTAGTTAGAATTGGATGCCCAACACCAGTGTGCGAAACGTAGGGCAGTAAAATTCGATGTTTCAGTCCGATGTTATGCCATCATAATCCAAAAGGAAAAACTTACTAATAATGCTCTACCTATTATACTTTGTTGGCAATTAGTTTGGTACAGATATTTGCCAAATTAGCGATATTCCTATCGGCATTCTCATGATGCGAACAATTTGGCTCCATCATCATCCGTTAACACTCGTGCGTTCGGACCAGCGTTACTTCGCATAGACTTGTGTTAAAAAGTCCTGACAATGCCTGTCATCCATGCTTTGTTGTACTGAAAACGTTTTGCATTTCATTCTGAAAGATATTTTTCCAGGTTGATTCCTGCACTTGAACGGACTGAACTAGGGTGCGGTTAGTAGGATGGATCATTGCAACAGATCCTACATGAAACCCGCTGCATTTCCTACAATATGTTCATGGGTTTGTGGTTCGAAAACAAAAAAAACGCGGTATTTGCCAAAGTTATGCTTATCATTTTTGGTATATACGTCCAAGCAGGCTGAGGATTCCCAGAGCGATGTGACCGAATCACAGACGGTTTGCTTGATTTTGTCAACTTTTCACGCTAGATCGCCTTTGCTTTCGAGTTACTGTCCTTGGAGCCTACCTATGCTTGTATAGCAGGCACACGTTTTATTCGTGCTGCCAAACTCCGTTCTGACACTGGCCGGATCATGCATGCGCGAAGCCCCAGCAGTCGCACCATGCTCACCCTCACAAAACTGGGTCGTGTGCTCACAGGAGCAGGCATAAAACTACGGAAGTAGCTTTATGCAAAGACGTCCGTGAACTCGCGCAGTGCGCGTCCACGCGGTGTTCTTATTGTGTGTTCGACCGACTAAACGTGATGCTGGATTTTCTCGGATGTACGCACGTTTTGGTATGAGCACTGTGTAAGCCGGTAGAGTTGCATGATATGCTGCTGATATGGATCAACGAATAATGCGTCTGCCATTGATGATATCTTGATGGCTAGGCAGGCTTCTGCCCTTAAATAGAAACAAGCAGCTTAAGATAGGAAAAAATCGACAATTTAGGAGCCCATCAAACCGATTCAGCATTATTGTCTTAAATTCCCAGAATACAGTTTAAAGTGCTCAGCACAAGTATTTCATCGGCCCCCATTATTTGTGTTGTTGATGCGATTCTTCATTGATATTCGTGCTTGTCCGGCCAGAAGCAACCATTCCGTATCTTTGATCGCTGTTCACGAAAAGTATGTGAAAGAGAAAGAAGGGAGCCCTCAGCAGTAGCCTGCTTTCGCTAACTCGCACTTTCTGAATGCATTGGGTGAGTCGACCTTGTTGATGACCCACTGGAAGGCAGGTGTTGAATGAGGGTATTAATAGTTTTGTGTATCATGAGTGATGGGTGTGTGCTGAGACACTGCCAGGGAGCCCACACCTAGACACAAGGACAATTAGCGTCCTCGACCGAAGCCATTAAATCAAAAGCCTGACCGCAAGGTGGTTGTGTTTAGCGCGAAGTGCAAATGAATAACCATCTATAAAAACAAGTCGCCAGAGAGCCATCAACCTTCAACTTGGAGGGCCAGGAGACTATGCTGGTCAGACCGCTAGACATAGACTAATCTGGCATGAGAAGTATTCTATACATGAAGGGTATTTACAAACATCCGGTCCTCACCAGTTCTTCTCTGTAATCTCGTGGTATACGTTTGCTGTGCGGTGGGCAAATTATTCTTAGGATGCCTTACAAATAAAATTGCCAAGGACAGAAAAACTCGGATATCCTATGGAATTCTGCCCGCGCGGCGAATATTTGACATGCATCAGAGAGCGCTGAAATGTGGCCTAACCTTCCGGGATTACAGATTCCGGGATACAGAGTGGTCAGTGAACATTTAAGTAGAAAGAATGAGAAAGGAGCTATGCACTGAAGGCAATGGCTTGAAGTGATCACATCTGTTGATGAGAAAAACCCTTCTTCTGTACACTGTTAGTTACTTTGTCTGACTTGACCTCCTCACTCGTCCGCCTTAGAGGCTCCAATTTCCAAGGTACTGACGGTCTCCCTTCACCCATCCTAAAAGCTGTTGGCCCGGACACCCCCACCCTCATCCTTAAGCTCTTCAATATCTCCCTTATCACGAACACGGTTCTGAGTCAGTGGAAGCACTCCACCATTGTACCACACTATAAGTCAGGTCCATGAACTGCTCCAGCTAGCTATCGTGGCATCCACCATACCTGCTTGCTCTCCCGTACCCTTGAGCGCCTAATCAAAGTCCCCATCCTGGATTACCTGCTCACCACCAAAACCCTTAACAATCGGCAGTATGGGTTTATGGAATGGCGGTCAGCTAACACATATCAGGTTGATTCCTGTAATCATGTTTCGTCCGCCTACGATACCGGGCTGAGCATAATTCTTATCTATCTTGGTAATCGCAAGACGTTTGACCAAGTCCCCCACGATGCACTCCTCAACAAATTACGGCGATTGGTGGCCCGCTACTAGGATGGTTCACTTCTTACCTCACTGGGAGAACCCAGGTCACCAAGATCGGGGATATCTCCTCATCACCTCTTCCCATCACCAGTGGAGTTATTCAGGGTAGCGTGCTTGGTCCCCTACTTTTTTTGCTACACATTAATGATGTCACTGATTCGAACACCCATGGTTCCTCTTTTCTGTTCACTGACGATCCTGTTTTCACTCTTGCTAACATTCAGTCTGATCTGAATTCCTTATCCCTCGGGTCCTCTAACTATTGCTTTTCTTTCGCCAAGCCCTCTCACATTGACACCAGATTCCTCCTGGGATGCTTATTCTTAATAGACTCTCGATTCCTACTCTTCCCGAAGTGAGAGGCCTAGGTCTTAGGTATTCCTGTGCGTTTAGTTTTTCCCAACATGCATGGTACAGAGTGGCTAAGGCCCCCAAGCTCTGCGCTTTTATTTTCCGATGTTTCCACAATAAATCATGTTTAATTGCCATTTTGAAACAGTTTATAAGACCCATTCTTGAATCCAGCCCTGAATTTGCCTTGGAGTTTTCGCAGTTCTTCCAAGCCTGGTCCCAACTCTGAATAACTCTGTCAGCTCTATTTAATGACTGGTGCTTTGCTTTGACTCAATTTAACTATCCTTAGCCAAGCCAAAGCCTTACTTCCTCACTGTTCGGAACCATTCCGCTTCCTCTGATCACATCCAGTGCACGCATATCAAATAGTGGGTCTGAAGATGCGCAATGAACGAAATACTTGCTTATTTCCACGGCTTACCCATTCAAACACACACATAACACTGTGGTGCGCCTCTACTTGACATGGCGATTCACACCAATGCTTCGTCGTCGTTTAGCCGTAGTACACAGGCTCTGAACATCCCCATTCAACTCCCATGGGCCAAAAGGTAGCTGCCGTTTCATTTGCCTCCGCGACTCGCCTCTTCCAGTGGTTATTTGCTGTTTGCTTGTTCGAAATAACTGAGCTATCTTATTGGCCTGGCTTCCCCCCCTCCCGGCCGGATAAAATGTCTGGTAGCTGGAGTTATTTATTAATGCACAAACCAAAATTATGACTGCTTGGTGGCTTGTTACCTTGCAGATCTTGTAATATGCACGAGGGATGAAAACCTCGTGTGGTGGACGGGTACGCCCTGCACGGAGGGTCGCCCTGTTACGTTGCAGTATGGTGCGTTCGTATACTCGCCAAACCTCCAGTTCATCGCCCATCGCCGGTGGTTCTGAACCTGGCCTTTAACACGGGAAACTCATAAAAGAGCACTGTTGTTGTTTGTCTGTAGCTGGATTGAACTTGTCCCGGTTGTCACTTGTCTGGCAACACCAAGAAATACAAGCGAATGACAGCAATCCTTTCGTTTTGTTAAAAAAAAATACATGCATGGGGTAGCCTGAAGGCACTGTGCGAGGCTCACGGCTGACATCGACGTGCAAGGAGTTGCCACCATCGTCAAAGTTGGGCTGCACCAGCTCAAGTCCACTTCATCATCCAGACATAACACACACGTTCTTCCGTCTTGTTCTCTGAAGCAATCATATACACAGAAAACGCAAATACTTCATTATTTCCTGATAACCATCAGTCACAACTGGCTGTTTTTTCTATGCACCATTCGTTTCTTGGAGCTGACAGCAGTCCCGGCGACAGGTGGCTCATACTCTTACCTTCCTGTTAAGTTGACGTAGTAGATTCCAGTTAACTTACGGTCCTTACCCATTATCTCGGAAGCTGTCGCCCAACCGCTTATTATTTGTCTGCTGTCCCGGTTTACATTAGCGACCTCTTTGCACAACGGAGACCCTGTGATTGAATTTTTTGTTGAGCTAAAAGCTACTGCCATGTAATCACCTGTTCCAACTAATCCAACGGCTTGCCTCCCGGCCTCGGCGGCTAAGTGCTTAATTTCCCTAAACTAGACACTTACTCTGGCCCAGCTAGTACTTGGTTTCTACGTCGGCGAGCAAAATCCACCCTTTCCTGGTTTCATTTAGCTTGTTGTCATCCGCTTTTAGTTTTTTTTCTATTGGACACCATTTTATCTGATGCCTCCTTGCACTCACCAGACGCTAATGCTCTCATCCTATTCCTTCTTCCTTCCTCATTCATCCTCCTCCCAAGCTTCAAACTTTTGCTGTAGTTGCGCAAACACCTCGCACAACTGTTATCCATTCAATCTGGCTTGTCCGTGGTATACACTCACATGCTCCCCCAACTGAATCGAAATTACCGATGACTTCACATTGGCCTGACTCTACCCGTGTCAATCTCCTCGTCTAACCCAGATCAAGCTGCCACGGAATTGCGTATCCCCTGTCCGATTGTGCAACCTTGACGACCGTTACGGGGTTGTTCAGAAACCGAAGTATGTCAATGCAATGATGGCATGGCACTGCCATACCCAGTCTGATGGCACTCCCGCAACTGCTCTCTTCAGAATCTCGATCGCACCCTCCCGCCCTCTCGAGCCTGTAATCACAACCACAAACAAATATTCACCTGGCGCCAACCGCCTCGTTCTAAACCACTGAACCCATTGTTCGGATTTAACCAACCTAATTTCCTGCTGCAATTTCGGTTTCCCTCTTCCGCAAGTTCAATTTCATTTACGGTGTTCGGTTGGCCCTATGCTTTGGCACCATCTCCCCAATCAAAGCTAAACTTCACACCTGAACTCCCTACAACAGTGACATCAGTGAGTTTGCTCAGTTTCAGTTTTTGCCTTCATTTTGAGACCAAACTTGCCATTTGTCTCCAGACCGAATTCTTTAATCTCCATCTTCATTGTGCGTTTTTTGACCCTAGCCATTTACTCGACCTCCTAGGTCACTCATGGCCAGCAACATATTTCAGTTTTAGTTCAGGTCAGCCGGCTTCATCTTACAACTTGTCGTATCTCATGCTCATTTTCGTCCTTTTTTCGGTTCCCACAACTGTGATGACTTTTCACGTAATAAGCATGCTCGTTGTGTTCTCACCTGCCGCCTTCAGGTTGTAACGACCCGATCATGTCTCAGTCGGCGTGTTCCCTACAAGTTGGGAAATAAACCTATTATTATTATTATTATTATTATTATTATTACGTCGGATAATGCCCACTGCTTGTGACAGTGCCCCTTCTCCACGCAATCCTCTGTACCTACAACCACCTCACTCATGCTTTTATTCTGACTGTAACATTATGATCATGCCTGATGGTTTGCCACCCACCAGTTGGGAATAAACATTATTATTATTATAGACTGATGCAAGTTGTCAGTGTTGCATCTAGATTATTATTGTGATTCGACTTGATGTCTTGATGGGCAGGGGATGCCGTACTCGGTGTATTTCCCCGAATTCGATACTTTGCTCATCCCTTCAACCTACACCTGCGCTTTTGCTGCAAGCTCCAGCTGGGATGATTCCGGTTAAGTGTCAACCCCATGCGCTTTCCGCGTTAACAATCTGTGGTGTCGGATACCCAACCCGGCATTATTAAGCAGTCAAATCAGATCATGTTACAAGTGGATATCGGGACAAAAACATTGGGTTAGAGAAAACCAACCAAGAGTGAGACGGCCTATCAGCCGACCCATGTATTCACCATTCATAGACCTAATGCACTACTCATAAGTGCCGAAAAACTTCCAACAGCTCACGACCGGTTTGGCCCTTCTTGGGACTCATCAGATAGAACATCATAAATGGTGGATTCAGCTAGGTTCCAGGAAACTCACCCATCAAATCCTATTCAGTGCGTAAATAGAATAAAAGCCAACAAATAGACTACGGCATCAAAGGGTGACAGAAGCATACACGGCTCACATGAAGTCCTATGCTCTTACTGGTTTTGATTAAATGCAGGAAGTCTGTTAGGATCCCAGAAAGTGCACCCCCTTTATGTTACAGTGCCCGCTCACCAAAATGGTAACACAGTTGAGTTCATCACTCACATCTAAAATATAATGAGTGCGACCCAACCCGTCGAAAATCGCTGAAGCTTCTCACAATTCTACGGCATGTTTACCTCGGTAAAACGGTAACTTTTATTGAAGTGTTCATCACCAATACGGTCCTTCCTACAGGAGTTTTTAACAGCATGACGGATGGGCGGAAACCCGAGTCACAAACTCCCTCATCAGCACCGCCTGAATCTTTTCTCACAGCACTCAATGATCACTCCTCGTTGTGGCACTGCCAGTGTACAAAATATTGATAGGAATGAGAATGATGTTACCTTAATTTCTCCAGTAATACAAATGTACCACGGACCCACCACTTTTGAGAGATTGGCCAGGTCGCATTCAGCCCAGTGTACTGTTCACACATCATGACTCGTTTATCTGCTCATAAGCAGTCAACTCCCTAGTGTAAATACTTTACTACTTGGCTTTGTATGCCAGATACCATTTTCATTTAAAGCCACTTCATCAATGAATCATGTCTGCGCTGGTTCGGAACCTCGACCAAAATATTAGGTACAGAGTGTTTGGAGTGTGATCAACACTACTTGGTAAAAGGCAACTGAAGGATGAGCGACGCTGTGTCCTGTCTCAGTGCGAATTGCTCACACTGCTAACTAGCTGCTCATGCTTGAACGGTCAAGCGTCCCGTTAGGCACCCATCCAACTGGCATGCAAGGTAAGACCTTATGTCTGATATTTTTATCCATGAAGCCCTTTCAAAATAGCATACCAACATGAGTTGAGAGTTAACTGACATCTCGGAAAGTCATTCCTCGCTAGCAATAAGTGTGCAAACGTGCTCGCCTAACCACTTGTTCGACACACAACAACACGCACCGGTGATGTAGTGTGGTCACCTTTACTGGTAAAGAAGCTTTTGCAGCAAAATCACCCAGCTTAGCGAACGAACTAGCAGTCACACTTGATACCGCTAGTCCTCTGATTATCCATTTCTGAGCAGACGAAGTGGCGAGCAATTTACTCAGAATTGACTTTCACTATCATTATCCCTTCTCTACTCTTTCCTTCCACCCATCTTGCTTCCCAATCAGCAATAAGTAAAATATTTGATTGTTGCAAGTTTTTTTCAGACCAGCTCAACCACACTGGGCGTTTTTGTTCACATATTATTTTCGGCAAGCATTTCCTTCAGATTGACGCACACTTGTTTTGTTTTGCTGGGACGGCCTTAAGTTATTGGTTCATCTGGGAAAGGTTGTGTGAATGTGAAGTGAACTCTCGATACTTGGGGTCAGCCAACTGACACGAGAGAGAAAGGGATGGCACAGTTAATTACGGTTTACTGCAGGGGTTAAGACACAAAGCAATTTACTTAACAGAGCTCTGACCATGTACATCTTCACCGTATAGCCTACCTTTCAATGTCTTCTTGAAAAAAACATAATGAGATTATTTCCTGCCATTCAAGAACCATTGAGATTGACCCACAATTTTTCTCACACTATACTGTTTACAAAACTTCTGAGATCACCACAAGTTCGAACGTCCACTTACACGAACAAAAAATTAGACTGAGTGGACCTTCTAATAACTGACTAGACTCATGGTAAACATTTCAAGAGTATCAACCTCTAAATGCAACCAGGATTTAAAAGATACTCTTTTTTCATATCCTATTTTGATTTTTTAATGCTCTGGAGAAATTTTGCCCTCAGATGCTCCACTTCACCAAAGTTAACATACCCTTAAAAATACAAGTGTCCGGCAAACCGTACAATGGAAATTCCAAACCAGTGGGGATTACAAAAGTGTCAAATATTTTCAGTTCCCTCACTGATTCATTACTAAAGCTCTAATGTGTTTGCGAGTGTAATTCTATGTGTTTTAGCGTGTGGCACAATGCCTACGAAGTAGTGGTCATGCAATTAACGTACAGCTCTTTTTTCAAAAATCATTACAAATTGAAATTAGCTTTTGCATGATTTTCTTCCTGCTTCCAGGTTGTCAAAATTTGAAACCGTAAAGCTGGAACTAGATACCCACAGGGTATCTAGTTCTAGGCTTGAGTTATTACCCTTGAAGGTATTAGTATTGATAATGTTATTACCAATTTTATATTCAAAAAATTAGAAGTTGATACTAGCATTCCTATTAGTGCTCCTCTAAAAAAAATTTTGCATATCTAGGTGATCTAATTCATAGTTCATCGAAGCGCATCTGAATCTGAGGCAAAAAATTACAGAATTATTTTCCAGTCAGATGAATTAGTCAACCTCCTAGGTTAAGAACTCAAATTTATCACCGGTGAGGGAACTCGGTATATAATAGCAAAATCGACAATCAAACACAGGCAACCAAGAAATCAAGCGCGCAATTCCGAACGGCTTGTTCTAACAAAAAACCATTACTCCGGCAATGATGTACCTCACATGTGGCTGCATGTCAAGTGTTGGTAAATAATAAATAAACAAATAAACAAATAAATTATAAATTATAATACATTATATTTTTCTATTACGTTGTACTGCGTAACATACGTTATAAGACGATAAATTACATTATATGATAGAGTATTATATTACATTGTGTTATATGTAATTGTGTCAAGCTGTAATATAGTATATTGCATTATGTGGTGTTATAACGTTACACTATAACCCATTATAAAACTTGTGTTTACAAGTAAATATAAATGTAGAATGAATATTATTTTCACTGAAATTTTGAACTACGCTGTCATAACTATGCAGCTACCGAAAGGTTGTAACCACAAATTCTTTCAGAAATAATCGCTTCAACCGCGATAAAAACAGTAGAATCAGACTGAAATGCTAAATTACTTTCGTTCCTACATGTACCCTAAAAATTTCGTGGCGGATGAATTCCACGGGTATCAGTCTCTTTCACGGGCAAAATTGATCCATGCATGATCAACTTTACCATCGTTTTTCATGACATTCAGTCTTCAAAAGAACTGCCATGTGCTGGTAGGTTTTTATAAAACCACGTAGTCACATGACGTACCTTATTGATCCTGCCTGATCTATGGTCATTAGACCTATTAGATTATGTGGACATCGGGAAGTAGCCCACAATGGGCGATAACATTTCTGGTTAGGATAAACGAGTCAACATCTGCATCCATGGAAGGACGTTCGGCATAAAAGCCGTGAATCTTGTGCGTTCCTCCAAAAATGAAATATAGTTAGGGTAAATAGTTTAACATGTGTAGCAAAAATTAAGTATGCACTGTTCTTCTGTTATTACCCTTGAGCAGATGGTGGTATTTCCATAATCTCGTCCTGCTTGATGGGCAAACGTCAGGACAAGAGTGTTGGAGAATGTTTATTTGTATTCAGCCCATCCTCGCTCAGTGGCACCATGTCGGTGCGAAGAAAAAAAACGTACCTAGCTTCTAAGCTCGTTATTTATCTCATCCTTCACTGTCAGAAATTAGCGTGTAAGCTTCAGGAGTGCTGCCTTCCATGGGGCATACGTTTATCGATTTAAAAAACCGTTGTCAAGGAGGCGTTTGGAATTTACACCTTGAGTTGTTTTTATGCAGTCGGGTAATTGTACGCCTGTAACCAACCTGTTCTCTAAAGTGTATGCTAACTCTCGCGTTTGAAATCAGTTCGACTGTATTATTTGCTGATCCCTGACACACTGTCTGTCTTTGGGTGAACATATCACATGGTTTCGTTAGGACAGGATAATGGCAAGCCGATCCCCTTTTCAAGATATGCAACGTGGGTAATGATGAGTATAAAGTTGCGGATCGCCTGAAAGAAGCCGGCAACAGAGCATAAATGTGTCCTACACAAGGAGGCCTTATGTTCTACCCACATTACAAAAGATTGGGGAGGCACACTCTGAAAGATACAGGATAGACTAGATATTTTTTGTAACCTATATTGAAAAAAAGTGAGATTCTAGCAAGGCGATTTTTTTACTTGTCTACATTTTTAGGTACTCCTTTGGAAGCGTCGTCATTTTTAACGTGTACTCTCGCTGAGGTGTTTTTCCAGGCCATCATTATGCCTCCATTACTACCTCTTTAAGAGTGCGGCAGCCGAATTTTCGATGTTTGATTTGCAATGATACGGATTATTTGCTAGTCTTTGAATGGCATCAAGATTGTGCATTGCCAACGACTACCATGCTGTACCTATGAAATAATCGAATGAGATTGTTTAGATGTCCGAATGCAAACAAAAAACGATCCATTTTTGAACTGCTTGCAAATTTGTGTAAACACTTCTGGCATCGTGTATCATCCATAGGCACCTTTGCTCAGTGGGATAAGCCAAATTAACTTACAGATACCTATCCGCAAACCAAGGATATTACCTAGTAGAATACGGGTAATCACCTTCGACTATGTCGCTAAAATATGCGTATCATGTTTGGTGTTTTTGCTTGAACCAACGCAAATCGCGACAATGGTGGTCGTTTTTCGCTCTAATGCTTTTCCCGGGTTTACGACATTTTTGAGAATACTGCAAAAGTAGGTCAGCTTTGTGTTAATAACAATGTAGCGATTGATCAACCTTGTTCATGCGCTTACACATCTATTAAATTTACGCATTTCGGTGGAAACGTCAACTGACGTAAAATGATAAACTATAAGTTGCACGCAATATGGTGTTTGGAATTAAATGTTACCGATTACATAAGCGTGGATAAACATCTTGAATCTAAATGTAGGATAACACTAAACTTTCTAGAATTTCCAGTTTGGTAGATTTATGACCTGTTAAATCTTCATCAAAAGGTCTGTGAGTTTCGTAAAGCAAGAAAGCACAAAATCGGGAACTAGTGGAGGAGCTTTTCAAAAGCACATTAAAGCCAATAATTCTGCGCACTTTCAGTCAGTGCTTTAGGAAGCAAGGCCTACTATGGTACTTTTGTAACAGCAACACTTGAACTAGTTCCACTGGTGTGACTTTCGAATATTTCTCGAAGTAACATTATTATCAAAATGCAACATGCTCAGCTGTTTGTGAAGTACTGGCAGGCATGGCAGGCAAACGGACACTGTTTGCTACAATTTTGGTTGCCGTTCATGCGCCAGTCAACGGGAAAATCTGTGTGAAAATATGCTGAATATTATTATGAAATTAATATGTACTTGACTTTGCCGTACAATCCGAATGGCCCCAACAATTGAACCCATAGAACGACGTAAAAATGACAATACCAATTTTAAAACTCGAACAAGGTTTCCCGAGAAGGCTACCACTGACCTAGTAAATACGTAAAGGCAATAAGTAAATGCTGTATTTACACGAGGTTCAAAATGGAGATAGCCGTCTTGCTGCTGATGTTTGACAGCAATTTAAGTCGAACGTCGTAACTCGGTCTTTAATGACACTATTTCACCATTTTATTTTGCAATACACGTGTTAGATGGATTTCTGTGGATCCCAATTTTATTTTGTTCCTGAATAATACTACTGCCCGACGACACCCTACTAATGACTGAAGTCAGTAGTTGAGGTTTCCACTTAATTTTTATTGCATTCAATAATTGCACCTGATCCGTGCTAAAAAGCGGAGAAACATTTTACATCTCGTTCTTCCTTATTGGGCATCATCAGAAGTGCGCATCGCGCAAAACTTTAGGCATTCTCACACCTGCGATATTTTGCCTAGTAGTCCGGACGCGCAATCTTATGGTCACTAGCTTTGTGGCAGTAGTGTGATTTGCTCGCACTTAGACATTATGTAGAGCCACCCATTCCTCCGTCATGTAATCCCCCTCGAATATTCAGTTGACAAATTCTCAAGCGGTAGTTCTCCTGATCTTGAAATTTATTCCTTCCCCAATCTGCTTAGAGAATATTAGTGTTTTGTTGAAATTCGATAATTTTTAACTAAGATTTCGCTCTGTAAGTGAATTCAATCTGCGCTGTAAGCACTACAGCCAGTTTGACCTGCTTAATATTATCAGTAATGCGCGTTTCACGAAACGGGAGGGCGTTTCGAATGGAACTGCAAACTAAAAACTCGTCACAAAGAGCCGATGACTGGCCAGTCCTAGCTGAAAAATTAACTATTTAAACCGCTAGCCGGAAAGCTACGGTTTCGTACCTCCTCGAATTTGTTTAAGCAGTTTACTGCTGGTTATTCCTAAATAGGATGTGCAGTGCTGTGCGTGCTTCTCATCTTTTCAGCATGGAGTGACTCTACTTGCTTGGCGGAAACGGAACTAGAAGTTCACAAATATCCTCGCGCTAGCACTATTCTTTCATCCCTTAAGTGAAATGACACCCTCACAGTATGGGGTTACCGTGGTTATGGTCATGTACAAGGGAACGGCACGTGGTACGCGTCAAACTTTGGTGCGTCACATGAACAATCAATACATAAAAACCATGATACTATGCGCAGCACGTTGGGGTGTTAGTTTAGCGCACCCAATAAAGACTCTGGACACTTCAACGTATAAACCCCCAGCATTTTTTAATAATTTGTTGTTTTACGCAAACGAAAATCAAACATAAATATAACCTCCCTAGTCTGAGAGAGGATTCGAAATCCGCAATTTTTCGAATAACGGCGTGTATACTTTTGTGTATTTCGGTTCAAATCCTCAGCTATAACATTCTCTCCAGGTACCTTCGGATTGTAGAATAGGACTGAGTACTAAAACGGGTAAGCTCTGTCACGCAATACAAAATGTTAATTCTGGATTATGTGCTAATAAGCAACAGGTTTCAAAACAGACGTTTACAAGCCTGATAAAGTTTTGATTATTCGTCCTCATCTAGTCACTATACCGGGTCTACAAACAAGTAATTGAAATTGCCCATGAGTTTTTGAGCTAACCATCTGTCTTCTTTTTTCCGGCTGCAATTATTGCATTCGGATGCTGAACTGTAACACAGGTTTAGTCGAAATACAAACAAAGCAACAACGTACACTATTACTAAAGACTTGACTCTCAGTCCAGCGTGATAACTACGCAGGTGAATGATGATTGTAGACGGGTGAATGAGCTAAATGGGTACAGGTAAATTGGCGAAAATCAACCGGAGTATACGGTTTTTGGCATCATACCTGAAAAAATCCTCAGTGTATTCGTTTCACGGCAGCCTCGGCTTACAGATCCACAGGTAACATTACAATAACGTCCATTTGATCACCATCGTACGAATATGAGCAGGAACGCTGTTGAGCACTGGGTGCATGCAAAGTCAACAAGGAGTGTGAACGGTTCAAACTGCGAAGCATGACACATGATGAAATGAAATGTCTTATATTTGTATGCGGGTTGCCGTATTCCCAAGACGCAAGCTTAAGCAAGTGCAAAGTTGGTTGCACCTCCTTTGGAAAAAAATGCTCTGACACGCAGCTTTCAGTAGGATATGTTCTAGCCGCCGCATTAGTGGACATAAATATAAGCTGCTGTCTAACAAGCCACTACCCGTTGCACGCAGGCTTATATTTCACCACCAGTTAATGCGAATTGCCACGGAGTGCCCTGGGCTGAGTGATATTCCACTGCAACTCTGGGTGAACCGAAAATGGAAGACAACTCGACAAAAGCCGAGTTCGCACAAAACCGCCTTGTGGGAGTGTAGGTGCCCATCGTTGGACGCTTTCCTTGCTATACGTGCAAAACATTCACTTACTTGTGGAATCGCTCACACAATAAGTAACGCGTTACAGCCAACCGATATGCAAGGTTCAGCTAGCCGACGCTGGTGACGGCAACACGGCTAATTGGATTGACAATATTTTACCCAAGCAACTAGATTACAGGAATTTAAGCAGCTTGACATTTTGCGTTAATGCAGGCGTGAGATTACAGTCATTCATCTTTAGCTGCAACAACAGCACATACATTTCCTCCCCTAAAAGGCATCTTGGTAACATTTATACTGTAGGGATTATTTCTAAAATCATAGGAGCATATTTGCAAAGTTTTCGCTCGTTTTGCGGCGCGTAATAATCAAAGAACTCAGTAAATCAAATAGGTTGTAGCTTGGCAGAAGTAAGCCAATTTTAGTTCAACATGTACTATATTTTGGACGTCTCCGTTGGAACGAGCGGCCAAAAATTTGCGCAAACGTGCACAAAACAGACGGTTGTTTATGCAGTAGCCCCCTGTTTGAATGATACAAATAAGAGACGGCGGTAAATTATGATGAACGTGATAAAAATCCGTAAATGCTAGGTAGAACATAAGTTAGCGAAGTCTCGTGCCTCGCTTTATGATCTTAATGACTCACCATGTATTCATTGTATACTAAGGTATTTCAAACAAAATATTGTGATCCCCAAGTTACATTCTGAGCTGAAAGTGATCTCGGAATCTTGAAGTATGTAAACATTCTGATATCGCCTCTTATTCCGTTGAGCAACACTCTCTGGATAAAAATTTAAACAGCGACAGATACAACAAATTGAGAAAACGCCCCTGTTAATATTTTGCTGTACGAGTGACATTCCAGTTAGCTAAATACATGCGCAATTTTACCATTGTTGTGTGAACTTAAAAGATAGTATTTGCCAAAACAGCTTTGAAGTTATTAGATCGGTCGCCAGCCTGCGATATTTGACATCTTTCATCTTGATGCAGCAATCAAATTAGAGCACGAATTTTCGTCATTTGGAGTCTTTAATTGCGTACCACACATCCACTTAATTTCTGTTCCTATTTGTCCACAGGTTCGAGATATTCAGAATATACTCCCTTCAGTGCAGCTCACAAGTTAGTTTCACAATTTTCTGACTTTTATTGTTCAACTGCATAGCTAGAAAACCTTTCGGTGTTCGCTTAACACTAATGTGAGAACCACCTCATGAGAAACTGTAAGGCCTAGGGTAGGTAAGCTCTATCACACACATCAGCCGTATTGACTGCAATACCTGCAAGGGATGCTAGAGCGGTACCTTTGTAAAACCCTATAAGTTTACCGGAAAGTCTTCTGATGGAAAGCGCCACTTGTATTCTCAAAGGCATGTTCGAAGTGTACCCACATCGCAGCAAGACGTCGCAATTTGTGGGGGAAAAGCAGATGCCAGAAACCTCAATGGCCTTTGTTGGTCCATCTAGTGACGTTTGCGGCTCGAGATATCTTTTGAAAAATGCTGGCAACGTCATCTGCATGTTTAATTTTATTAAGGATCTTAAATACCGGGGTACTGGAGATTCCTTGGTGTTTGCTTCATTTGCTCGTCGTAACTCTTGCTCTAATACTTGTTGGACCGTAACGTTGTGCTCTACACATCCTTCCTCCTGTCGGACACCCGGTCTTCATTCTCTGGTCAATTCTTCACGCACGTTTGTGTTAAAACAAAAAAGGAAACGCAAAGAGCCCAATTAAAACGGATGGCAAGTGAATTCCTCTTTCATATTTGCGTTAACTGAGGCTGAGCGGTAAACTGGAAACTCTCGCTGGCTTCCAAAACAAGTTTTGGCCCGTTTTCAATCGCCTTTATTCTGCAAGCCAGATGGCCTACCTGCTTTCCCTATCATCAAATACAAATATAATCTTTGGTTGTTTGTCGCTGGACTATTTTGCTACCATCTATGCAAAAACTACCTTACGAACAAACCGGAAGAAATAACTGCTCGTATTCCTCCAAAATCTTTTAAGATAAACGAAAACACCAATTCTCTCCGGCTTGTTTGGAAGGTATATTTTGGATTGATAGCTCAACGAGGAACAACCAAAGATTTTATTTTCATTTGTTAACAGAAAAAGCAGGAGAGCAATGCGCCTTGCGGCATGGGAACGCTTGAAAGCAGATCATAGCTTTTTTCGGAAGCCAACCAGAGTTTTTATTTTACTGCTCAGGTCTTATCCTTACATTCTCATCCTAAACTGTCTACAGGAGCGCAACGATTATGTACGCGCACCATTGTTAAATAACAATTGCAACGAGCCTAATCCATCAATCCTTTTGTGGGGCTGTTTGTGGCACTTGAGCCCACTACTTCAATGACTGAAAGTGCGACTGTCGTAGGAACATCACGCAGCCAAGAGCGCCGTCAGGGCTATTTTTACTCATTGCTCCCATCTTTTCAGTCTATCTGCGATGGATCATAAATTGTAGCTAAGTATCCGCGCAGTGGTTAAAAAATCAACTCGAACCCATTCGGTCCGCAATTTTTTCGACTGTCCTCGTTCACGTATAATATCGGAGAAATTTCGTTCATTCTTGATTCTGGCAATTACTTTGCCATCAAATTTGGTAATTTTTTTATGAAAGTAGTATAATCAAGCAGAACCCGGGTATCACTACGTGTTTGATCCGCTGAATTTGGAGGGTGAAACATTTATATAAAATGTAACAACAGCTTCCAGCTTTACAGTGTTGCACTTACCCTGAAGCAACTTGTTCACATCTATATGGGAAAAATGAAGCTCACCATAACAATCTGTGTGACGAATGGTTGCCATGTTTTGCTGCTCATCAAACATAATTCATGAAACTAAACATCCATAATTGGAAGAGGATTTGGAGGCAAAATCTATTTGCTGCCTTAATCCAAGTACCATTATATTGAATTCAGAGAGGATTTTCTTCGAGACTTCTAAACACAGTTGTCAAGACTTGTACAGAGTACAATTCTTTGCACAACTCAATAATTTGGGAGTTAACGTTGGCAGACGTGTTCAATGTGGAACACCTTCAGGCCTGCGGGGAGCTACGCGTCTGAGTTTTCAGATGTTGAATGTAACTGTGTGAATCAAGTATGCCAAAAAGGAGTAGAGTTTCGAAAGTAAGAGCAGTTTCGTCTTATTGAGCTAATTTTGCCAAATCTGTACCTCGAGTGGTCGTGCAAAATTAAGGTCGACCAAATAGCCTTCCAGAATACAGCATTTTTAAAATGCCTGCAAGCATAAGTGCATAAGCTAAGATGGTTTCGGCTGTATCTGTGC